>JAFVLL020010492.1:0-35796 GCA_021397915.2 Tor tambroides
ACACTCCGGGAGGGCAGAGAGTGCACAAGTAAGCAATCTTGGTGAGTTGGGTGTATTACGGCCAAACTCTGCTCATAGCTGGTCCCACCTCTTTGTAGGGGTGTGCCCATTAAGCAGAAAGGACGCTCACCTGTAAGGCAGGGACATCCAGGTTATAAAACCTTATGAATAGGGACGGCGAGGCCCAGCCAGCCGCCGCACAAATTTCTGAGATGGACACCCCGCTAGACCACGCCCAGGAAGTGGCGTGCCTCTGGTGGAGTGGGCTCGTACTCCAGTGGTGCATTGTAGGCCCAAAGACAAGTATGCTAGCTTAATAGCGTCAACTATCCACCTGGAAAGTCTCTGGTTCGTGACCGGGTGCCCTTTAGTGTGGCCACCGAAGCAAACAGAGAGTTGTTCTGACTGCCTAAATGGGGCGGAATGCTCAATGTAAATTCTCAGTGCCCTGATGGGGAAGAGTAAATTCAACTACTGGTCCTCCTCTGCAGGAGGAAGCGCAGAGAGTGAAATGACCTGTGCTCTGAATGGAGTGGAGAGTTTGGCTTCAGGACAACCTTAGAGTCGCTGGGTCCGAACTCAAGGCAGGTAGAGTTCACAGAGAATACCTTCAAGTCTCCAATTCCCTTGATCGATGCCAAGGCGAGAAGCAGAGCGGTTTTTAGCGACAGGGGACGAAGGTCAGCTGACTGTAGCCGCTCAAAGGGAGGGCTCCTCAGAGCCCTCAAAACAGTGGGCAGATCCCATGCAGGGACAGTGAGGGGACGAGGCGGGTTCAGCCTCCTGGACTCCTTCAAAAATCGAACAACCAAGTTGTTTCTGCCCACCAACTGGCCAGATATAGGAGCATGGAAAGCTGCTATGGCTGCTACATAGACCTTAAGCGTGGATGGGGAGCGTCCCTTATCCAGCAGCTCTTGCAGGAAGGACAATATCAGAGATATGTCGCAGGAGGTTGGGTCTTTGCCGCGGGCTGAGCACCAGGCAGAGAAGACCGACCATTTAAGGGCATAGAGGCGTCTTGTAGACGGAGCCCTAGCCTGAGAGATGGTGTTTAAAACGCTCTCTGGGAGGTTTGTGGGCTCCCATCGAGAGGCCGGAGATGCAGAGCCCACAGCTCGGGCTGAGGGTGCCATATCGTTCTGTTCGACTGAGAGAGGAGGGCCCGTCTCAGGGGAATGGGCCACGGGGCTGCTACAAGCAGCTGAGACAGCTCAGAGAACCAATGCTGGTTTTTCCAGAGTGGGGCCACTAGAAAAACCTTGTGTTTTTGTTCCCTGACTTGCCTGATTACCTGAGGGATCAGGGCAATTTGGGGAAAAGCATAAAGGAGGAGGTTTGGCCAGTCGTGGGCCAACGCATCCCTGTCCTTTGAATAGTAAGTTGGGCAATGAGAGTTGTCTTCTGAGGCGAGGAGGTCAACTTCTGCCTTGCCAAAGATCTCGCAGATTTTCTGAACCGTCTGTGGATGGAGCATCCACTCGCCTGAGGAGACATTGCTCCGTGATAGCATGTCTGCCCCTTGTTTCAATCTGCCTGGCACATGCATTGCTCTTAGTGAATGCAAGTTGAGCTGAGCCCATTCCAGGAGGTGCTCTACTAGAATGAAGAGGCACCTCGAGGAAGTTCCTCCCTGGCAATTTATGTAAGACACCGTGGGAAGAAGGTCTGAAGGGCTCGACACACTGCTAGCATCTCCAGGCAGTTGATGTGGAGCCGTCCTTCCTCTTTCGACCATGGGCCGAAAGTCGGCTTGCCGTTGCACAGAGTTACCCAACCCGTGTTGGAAGTATCTGTCGAGACAACCTTCCTTCTGCAGACCATTCCCAGGGGCATGCCCCGTTCCATCCGCTGAGGAGCTTTCCAAGGGGCCAGAGCTGATATACAGGCCATGTCCACCTTGATACATAGGCGTCCGTGGCGCCAGGCATGGGATGGAACCCATGGTTTCAGCCAGTACTGAAGGGGCCGCATACGAAGCAGGCCCAGCTGTAGCATAGGAGACACTGAGGCCATGAGGCCCAGCATCCACTGAAACGTTTTGAAAGGGCGAGAGGCTCCAATCTTGAAGGTGAGGTGATGCATGGCCAGAGCACGTTCTGGCGTGACTACCGCCCTCATTTGGGCTGAGTCGAAAACTGCTCCCAGGAACGATATTCATTGGCTGGGGGACTGTATGCTCTTGGCAAAGTTGACCCTGAGTCCCAGGCATTCTAAGTGGCTGAGGAGGAGGGATCTGTGGGATAGTAGCTCTGCCTCTGACTGGGCTAATCTTTTTTGGGGACGGGCCCAGTATTTACAACAAACACATTGCCCTCGGCACCCGGAACCAAACGGGGTGCTTGGAGGCATAACAGAGGCAGCTTTGGGGGTGGTCTGGCTGCAGCGAGACTTTGCCACCTCCTCTTCCTGTCCTGCAGATCAGGATGATGCCTGAGGTGCCAGGTCGAGCGCTAGCTTGGGCCGGGGTCCCTGGCGCTTAGGAAACAGATAGCGTCTGGCCGAGCAGGAACGCTGTCGAGGCTCAGGCTTGGGAGCTGGCTGGGTGGCAGATGGTGCAGGCTTCGCAGGCTGCTGAGTTAGCGTAGGCTTGGGGCGACTAGAAGCAGCTGCAGAGCTGGAGCACTTTGGCAGGAAGTGTTGCGAGGCTTGGGACGACTCTGCACAGTGGTGAAGCATTCAGCAAAACCCTCAACTGCGGGTCCGAACAAGGAACAAGGGGAGTCAAGGAAGGAGACCTTATTCGCATCCTTGATCTCAGTTAACGTCACCCATAAGTGGTGCTCGAGCACCACTAAGCTGGCCATGGACCTGCCAATCGCCTGGGCCGTGGCTTTGGTGCTGCGTAGAGCCAGGTCGGTCACACTTCACAGCTCTGTGAGCGTCACGGGGTCAGGGCCAGATTCGTCCATGCAAGAGAGGAGTTTAGGCTGAAAGACCTGGAGGACCGCCATGGAGTGGAGTGCTGAAGCCACTTGTCCAGCCGAAGAGTAAGCGCATCCAGCAAGAGCTGAAGTCATCCTACATGGCTTGGACGGGTGGGCGGGCAGAGATGCGCGGCCACTGATTCATCCAGAGTAGGCAGCTTTTCGTACCCCTTCTCTTCAGCACGGTCAACTGAGGTGAGGGTGGATGAAGCAGAAGTACGCAGGCGTGCTGAGTAGGGGGCACGCCACGACCTGGTGAGCTCATTGTGGACCTCTGGAAAAAAGGAGAAGCTCGCTGGCAAGTTGCCTGGTGGCGCCCTGGCAGGAACCACTCATCCAGGCGGCTACGGGTGGGCTCCTCTGGTGGAGACCACTCCAAGCCCAGCTCCTCCACAGCCTTGGACAGGACACGGAAAAGTTTGGCTTCCATACCCATCTTGGCTGCGCTGGGCTCAGAAGTCGGCAGTGGGGCGGGGTCATCAGTTGAGCCCGACAGCTCCTCTGCGTCTGAGGCAGCCAATGACAGTCATCCAGGGCATCATCCTCACTCCCACCAAATGAGACCAGGTCACTCGCAGCAGCAGAGGGACGCTGTTCTGGGTGAGAGAAGAGAACGGGAGAAGCCTCTCCATGTGGATAGAGTGAGGCACGTGGGGGCGGAGCCGACGTGAGCTCACTAGTTTCTGAGGACTGAGTTCCTCTGCCCCGCTGTTTTTTCCTCGCAGGCTTGTGAGAGCAAGAAAACGGGAGGGCATGAGGGGCGGAGTCATTTTCTGAAAAGAAAGCTATCCGCGAGCGCAGAGAGGCAAGACTCATATCCTCGCAGTGAGGACATTCCATCTCCGTGAGTGCCGTTTCAGCGTGGGATTTCCCCAAGCATGAAACGCACTCCCCGTGACCGTCTGTGGCGTGCAGAGGAGCCCTGCACAAGCGACAGTAACGGCGCGGCATTTGAATTAACGCCGCTGTAATTTGCTCTTTTAAAAAGCTCTTTTAGTTCGCCGGATAGAGGTAGGGGATCGCTGAGATCGCAACTGCTGCAGACGCTGAAACAGCTGATTGAGCGGCGAGTCAGCCGAGCAGAGATCTTGATCCACTGCTAGGCTTTTCCAACGGTGAAAGCTTTGAGTCTCGTAGAGCAAAGATCTAGGGGTCGTTGCTGAAGGAGAAGAAATCTGAGTATCCTATGGCAGAATGCCCGCTTATAAAGACAGATGGGGCGGGGTGCCCATTCTGGCGGGCTCAAGAGGGCTTTGTTGCCATAGGTTCGTGCAGCTCCGCTGCTGAGCCATTGGTTTGTTGTATTCACTGCACGAATCAATGGCCGTGCAGTTACACTGTGTTGTTTTTAAAAGAAAAGGCTTCAGTTTCAGAGAAAAAAGGACTTTTCCTCATAGTGTCTAGCGACGCAGTACGAGAGAAGTATCGATAGGGAACCATGAATTGGGGGATACACTTAGCCCTAAATACTGCTCCAAAGTGATATTCAGGATAATGTGGGTTTCACATGGGTTAGTGAACTGTGCTTTGGCATTCATCAGACATTGGAGAGACATACCCATACAGCAAAATAAAAAAAATAAAAAAAATAAAAAATCAAGTATATTTTCAAATATATTTCAAATTGACAAAAAATGGCCAAAATATGTTAAGATATATTTCAAAATATATTTACATAAGTATATTTTCTACCAATATATTTTTGGCCATATATTATATTTTTTAAAAGCATTTAAAAAATATATTTTGACCACTATATATCTCAGTCCAAGAAATTGCATTTTCCTGCCATAGAAATACATTTAGAAATACTGTACATTTGGGTATATGATGGTTGAAACTAAATATATTTACTGTTTCAAAAATATATTTCATTGAGCTTCACTTTTTGCAACGTATATTTAGCATATATTTCAAATATATTTTGGCCACAAAATTTTATTTATTTATTTTTTTTGCCTAATGGGTACACTCGATAGGCTACCACTGGAAGTGTGGATATTTGGACAGGGCAAATATTGTAGTTATTTATATATATTTGCAAAACAAATCTTGTAGTTATTTACCTATAGTTGCAAAACAAGGTGGATGATATTTTACAACATATGAGTGGATTGACTTTTATTTTATACTAGACTTTTATTTTGACGACTAGCGCGCAGGAAAAGCGTCACATACGCTGACATCGCTTCCTGTGGTAAAGAGATTTCCGTCAACAACACAAATAAATTTGATCAAAACATCAATGACAAGCGGAAACTGGTTATTCGTGATCTTTTAAGCTCGTTGGGAAGTGTAAAATATATCTGGCCAAAGCTGATTTCAGTATTACATCTGTTCAACAAGTTTGACACGTAAGACAGAACGTTATTATTATTATTAACACTTTGAAGATTCAAATGAACTTATCTGTTTAACGTGTACAATTACATTTAATATTTCTGTTAATTCAGCGTTATTTATTTCACTGTGAGTTCACGAAAGTTTTCTGGAGACGCGTTCTCTTCTTTTCACGGTGTAGAGATGATATTATGGTAATAATATACCGTGATACTGAATAATGACTTCTTTTTTATGTACCATGGTTTTTATGCAACTGATGGGGCTCAACTTGTAGGAAGAGCCTTTTTAAAATATAATAATAATAGTAGTAGTAGTAGTAGTAACATTAGTAATACTACTACTAATAAGTACACCAATCTGTTTATTTATTTATTTTTTTGAGTATTTTGTCATAGAAATGGATAAATGACTGACAGATCTGTTTGTAGAGAAATCATATAAATATGGGGCTGAAATTTTGTAGGAAGAGTCCATTTTTAAAATACAACAACAATAGTAATAGTAATTACACCAATCTGATTTTTGAGTGTTTTGTCATAGAACTGTATAAATGGCAGTGTCCTCTGGATCATGTAACAGCATTCACTGAAAGATCTGTTTGCAGAGAAATCATTTAAATGTGTGTCTGTATTATTAGCTGAATATTTGTAATGCAGCCTGCCATGATTATTCGGCTGGGGTTTGTTTCAGTGCAGGATGAACTCTCAGGTGGCGCGCAGGGGCATCAGCATCCAGCAGTCTGACCTGATGTGCCCGAGGGGATGCGGTTTCTATGGTAACACCGTCTGGAAGGGCCTCTGCTCCAAATGCTGGCGAGAGGAGAACCAGTGCACCAGAGCCAAGCAGATAGAGGACGACAGGGCACTGGCCGAGAGGTGAGAGACTGAAGGATGACTGATGCTTAACCTGCTTTATTCCTCTCTCCTGTGGTCAGCTGCTGAAGGGCTGTGTGTCTGTCAGGTTACAGAGAGAGGAGGAGGCTGCATACGCCAGCAGTCGTGAGGAGGCGCCTTCACGACCAGAATCCTCCAAAACACACAGCGTGCCCATGGTGAAGAGGCTTTTTACCTCCGCTCCCAAAACACCTGCAAGAAGAGGTACTGTGACGAGTTTACAGTGCGTCACACACAGGGTTCACTTGGTCATGGAAAACTGGACACAGAATAAAATCTTCAGTAACACTTTAGTATAGGGACCAATTCTCAGTATTAAGTAGTTAACTATTAGCTAGTAGCCTATTTTTTTAACAGATTGGCTGTTTATTAGTGCACATATTCTGCATGAGCATATTCTACATCCCTAATCCTACCCAGTATGTAAACTTTTTATTAATAAGCAGCAAATTAGGAGTTTACTGAGGCAAAAGTCGTAGTTAACGGTTTGTTAATAGCCAGAATTGGACCTTAAAATATAGTGTGACCAAAAGTTCTATTGTGAGTGTTTTTTTTTTCTTCTGGCAATGCTCAGCCTTAAAATATTTAGTTGTGAGTGCAATTCCTAACAGGGTTTTTAAAAAAAGGTCTTAAAAAGCCTTCATTTGTCCTTTCAAAAATGTAAGACCACGAAAGGGTCTTAAATCAAAACAGAAAGTCTTAAATTCATACAGCCATAGCATTAAATGTAAACAAACAATTGGGATAACTGTCCAAATAGACAATAATTTACACTTGTCCCTCAGTTTGTAGAGGCCACGTTTAAGGTAATGCACTTGCAATGTAAGTATACTGGGCCATTTTTCTTTCTTTATTCATTTTTCAAATACTTCATGTGAAAGTTATCGGGTGTACCAGTTTTCCATGCTCATGACAAGAGTCGTTTGACAGTCTTGTGACTGCACTTCCAACTTTGAACATTTCTCACCTTATGATGTTTACTTACATTGTAACCATGACTTTTGTTTGGTACATATTAAAGCATGATTATTTTTTGTGGTAATTGACAAATGCTGTCATTTGAGCTTATCTTGCATTGAACCTACAACATTTGCATGTATGTGTTTTTATTGTATCCTTTAGACATAAATACACTATTAATAACAGCTAATTGTGGGACCCGCAATGTCAGGCGTGAGTAGAGTTCAGTGATAATGCAACATCAACAAGTTTTAGTCTTTTCTGGGAATAATCAGTAGCATTTCACACACCCACCTCCTTTTTCAGCTCAGCCTCAGAAAAAAGAGAATTTCAGAAATTCCAGAGCTTGAAGTCATGTGATATTGAGTTTATACACATGACCATCTCGCTCTTGTTCTCACACAGATGCAGGAGCTCCAAAGACGGCCGTGAGCCAGAGCAAGTCTCTGAGCCGACAGCCCAGTGCAGATCGTGACCATGTGACACAGCACTTCATTGACTTCCTGAAGACCTTCCAGAGACCTGGATATGACATTTTTAAACAGTGCCATGCCTTCGTTGAAAATATTGCACACAAAAAGGTGAAAAACATCTAGCATCCAAGCTTTGGAAGCAATAAAAACACAATTTTGTATTGAATCACAATTTGCACAACAGTTTTTATTAAAAATGAGAAACTAAATGTTTTCTTTCCATTTGCGCTGTAGGTGGCTGTGGGTGGTGAAGATTTCTCAGACTCTGTGCAGGATTTCTATCAAAACATGTCGGAATACCTACAGGCCAACTTAAAAGGTACAACATGCAAAGTCACACTGTTTGTTGTTTCATGTTGTTTTCGTGCAAATAATAAATCAGAAAGACCTATTCAGTTGAGATTATTGAATTAACTAAATGGAATAGAATGAATGAATGAATCAATGGAAAGATGTATGAATTTGAAAAACAAAAAAAGACCCTTATGACTGGTTTTGTGGTCCAGGTTCACAATTACTGTTTTGAAAACAGAAATGATCAGGTTGTATATACAAGATGTCGAATTGGACATTCAAGACTCACTCATTCATATTTACTGAAAGGAGAACAGAAACCAGTTTGTGACTTGTGTAAGAATTTTTTGAGTATAAAACTTGTACATGTTGTATTGAAATATTTAAATATTGTTACTGTTGCCATGCATATAGCCATTGTTGCTGATATGGCCTTAAAACATAAATAAATAAATAAAAAATATTGAATTAACTGTATAAGGGGTTGGCAACCATTTGTCAGGAAGTGCCACTTTTACCTTTTTAAACTTTTGTCAAGGAAGTATCATTTTCAATTTTCCTAGTTATTAAATAAACATGCTTATTTGATTAGTAGCATTATAGAAATGCAAAACAGTGCTAAAGTGCTAGTGCATCACCATCATTGTGATATGTGTGTGGAAGGTGCAGGAGTCTGTATACAGAGTTAAAAATCCACTCGATCACATAGAGTATGACATTCACATATGACTGAAGCAAAACAGATTTGTGCAAATTAAACACTACTGCCTTTGCTTTGTGCTGTAAGTGGCTTGTGATGCTCAGTGGTTACAGAAAACTGAGCTGCACACTTGGATTGACTTGAATGGTTTAATTTTCTCACTTTAATTGTATTTATAGCTCCTAAATGAATGAAGCAGGCTGTGGGACTATTGTTATGCATGTGTCTAAATGAAATGCATACAGCTCTTTTGCTGTTGACACATGCCAGTGATTATGTCCCCTCAGCGTGGCAGTGTGTGTGCCATAGGTTTCGGAGCACTGCTCTATATGGTCACATTTATAGTACTTGTCTCATAGAATAGATCATTTGCCACGTCTCTGACGGTTGTTTGTAAATGTGTGTCAGTGTCTACGGATGTGATGGAGACGGTGATGGATGAGGTGGAGCGGTATGTGATGGGCCGTCTGTATGAGCAGCTCTTCTGCCCTGACAACACAGACGATGAGAAGAAAGACTTGGCCATCCAGAAGAGAATCAGGTGTGCTGAAAGCATTTGTCAAGTCAAGTGAGTTGAAATTTGTAGAATAAAAACAGCGTAACACTTTATGTATGTGTGTTTTTAGGGCTTTGCACTGGGTGTCCATTGCGATGCTGTGTGCTCCTGTCGATGAGCAGATCCCTAAAGTATCTGACAGTGTGGAGAGAGCTATAACAGGTAGAAACACACCTGTGCTTCATTATACACTCACTGCTGAGACAAGCATAGAATAACACTTGCTTCATAAAACAGACGTTGTTGCTATTATTTGGTTTGGTGAGACACATTTGCAGCTGTCATACAATAATCGATATGCACACATGTTGCTACATTATTCAAAACATTAAAGCAATAATTCACCTGTGCTGTGCCTTTTTGCAAGATTGTTCTTTTTTATATATATATATATATATAGGTGTGTGTGTGTTTGGGATCAGTAAGATTTTTAATGGAGTCTCTTATGCTCTTCAAGGCTGTATTTGTTTGATCAAAAATACAGAAAAAGCAGTAATATTGCAATTTCCAATATTGGTTTCCTATTTTAATATACTTTAAAATATAATTTAGTTCTGTGATGCAGTGCTGAATTTTATAAGTTTTTACTATCGCTTTTTATGCATTTAACACATCCTTGCTGAATAAAAGTATTAATTTCTTTTAAAAAAAAAAGAAAGAAAAAAAATTACTGACCCCAGACTTTTGAATAGTAGTGTATATTGTAACACAAAATTTCTATTTGGAATAAACACCGTTCTTTTTAATGTTTTATTTATCAAAGAATCCTGAAAAAAAATATCGCAGGTCCTAAAAATATTAAGCAGCACAACTGTTTCCAACATTAATTATAAATCAGCATATTAGAATGATTTCTGAAGGATCATGTGACACTGAAGACTGGAGTAATGATGCTGAAAATACAGCTTTGGTCACAGGAATAAATTATATTTAAAGTATATTAAAATAGAAAACTTGAAAAATGAAAAATATTTCACAAAATTAAATTTTTTTCTGTATTTTTGATCAAATAGATACAGCTTTTATGAGCATAAGAAATGTCTTTAAAAAACATAAAAATCTTACTGATCCCAAACTTTTGAACGGCAGCGTTCATAACTTTTTTGTAAATCAGTAAAAAGTGCCAGAAAATATTCACATTTGCAATGCATTTCCATAATTCATCATTTCTGCGTAAAAACAAACACTTAAAGTCATTTCAGAGGCAGAGAAATGCATTGCGGTTTTGATAAAAGTTTATGAAATCAAGCATTTTGTTGTTAAAAGATAATGCACTGATAAACCATGCATCATGCAAATGTTGTAAAGTTTTCATTTTCTTTAATAGACCTGATCGACTTGGACTCTAAAAAGGTTCCCAAGGAGAAGCTGGCGTGTGTCACCAGGTGCAGTAAACACATCATGACGGCCGTCCAGGGCAGTAAGAAAGCCGCCGCCTCAGCAGATGACTTTCTACCCACTCTCGTCTACATCGTGCTGAAGGCCAATCCGCCCCGATTACACTCCAACATCCAGTACATCACCCGCTACTGCAACCCCAGCCGCCTCATGAGTGGAGAGGACGGCTATTACTTCACTAACCTGGTAAGAATTCACTTTCACCTTCATACTTTCGGTGGGTTTTTAGGACAAACATAAAAATAATAGTTAACCCTGGGTCATTCTAAACCCTGTGGAAATGGAATACTGGGTTATCAATGATAACCTCTGATTAAGCCCTAAAGTACTTAGAAATTTTGGAAATTATATGATTTCATGTGTCTGGTTTACTTGCATCCATAACACTCCATGTTGATTCAGAAGGCTTTTGTCTTAAAGCTGGAATACACTACATGACTTTTAAAATCTGAACAGATTTTTAAAACACTAGGCATCATACACTTACCGACTTTGTAAATAGTGACAAAAGAAAAACTGGGCACCATACACCATGTGACTTTAAAGTTGTTCCGATCACAACAAACTCACTCAGAAACGTGTGCCTTGTTGTTAGGAGATGCATGACAAATGAAAACAATCTGTGTTCTAAAATCGGCTGAAAATATCAAACATGTTTGATATCCTCCGACTGGATGGAGCCATGTGACCATCATTCACTACGTCTTTTTCTGTGGAATCTGTCAGCTGTGATCTGCAGACTGGCTCTGACTTTCCTCAACTAGCGTCAACTTGTTCAGACTGGAAAATCTGGGAAAATCAGGGCAAAAATCGTGTAGTGTATTCCAGGCGTTAGTTAGTATCTTCTTGTGTCTGAATAAATGTGAAAAATTTTCTGCAACAATGTTAATTTCGTCAACGAAGACGATGACGAAAGATATTCGTTAACGAACATTTTTTTCTGTGACTAAGACGAGATGTTGACGAGCTAAAACTATCTGATGATAAAAACTATGACGAAATTTATACCGCGTCTTCGTTAACAGGACGAGATGGGACTAGAATGTTATTTGAGGACTACCAGTCATTCAAAATACTAACTATAGGCTAAGTTAACTCTCTTGTATTTTAAAATGTCAATAGATTGCAATCGGATGAGAGGGACGAATAGGCTTCCAAAACACAAACTAGCGATCTGAAACAATGGCCTCAGGTTAGAGATAGGGTGACCTGACGTCCCGTTTTTCCCGGGAGGCGCGATAGGCGGAATTGAGCTGATAGAAGTGCTCTCTCTCTTCTTCAGTTCTCACACATCGCTCGATCAGTTCTCAGTGCTCAAATACACACAGCAGTCAAAAAAATGAAAATTGCCCTCATTTATTCCAGTTTTTCCAAATTCAATCTAAACTTAATTTATTTGGTCTAATAAGAGAGAAGAATTAATTACTATCTTTGTTTTAAAATAGCTACCAAAATAGATGTTGCTAACTGCAGTTTGACTAAAAGTAATGACAAAAATGCAATGACTTTTTGTCAACTAAAACTAGACTAAACTATGAAAGACTCAAATGACTAAAATGTGACTATTAAGCATTTTCGTCTCAAGACTAAGACTAAATCAAAAATGCCTGTCCAAATTAACACTGTTCTGCAAAAGCTTTCCTGATTTGCTGTAGGATCTTGATTGGTTCTTTAATCAGGCCGCTCATCTCTGTTGCAGTGCTGTGCTGTGGCGTTCATCGAGAAGCTTGATGCGCAGTCGCTGAACCTGAGTCATGAAGACTTTGAGCTCTACATGTCCGGTGCGACGGGTCCCAAAGCTGCTTCTACTGGCCACAGCTCGCAGAACGGCTTCAGAGAGCAGCGCTGCCCACAGGCGGAGCTGTCAGGATCGGGGAGAGCACAGGAGACGCGGCCTCTGGAAACAGACCTCATCGAATGGAGCGACGGCCAGGAGCTCTCAGTGCTGGGCGTTCTGGACGGGCCACCTGTGCGGACACACACCTCCACAGCGTTCACTATTGACTCGGACAACATAGACAGCGACAGCCTGCCTCCTCCATTACAGCCACAGAAGTTCGCTGGATAGCTCTCATCTTTACACAGACTGACAACAACTGGCGATTCTTCCTGGAGTTCCTCTGTCTGCAGGTTAGTGAAGGTCTCTGTACCTGTAACAGGACTGAACACATGATGCTCTCAATTCACACTTCGGTTCTTTATAGGGTGATCAGCAGCCACATCAGGTTTATATTTTACTCCAAAATAAACACAAATAATAGGAAGAAATTTTGAAGGAGCGGTATTGTGAAAAAAATAATACTTGATATTATAAAGTATTTATATGTCATGGTGGTATTAGCTGTACTGCATTTCATTTCTGTAAATATAGATGTTAAAAATTGTATTGCATTACTGAGAATCCAGTGAGAGTCACTACTGAGAATGAGAATCGCAAAGAAAAGAGAAATGTTTTCAAATAAAGTTACAATGCCAAAAATTCTCGATAGTTAAAAAAAGCAGAATTTCGATTGATTTTGGGGTGAAATATGGCTTGGGAATATTTTCATGAGATTCGCTGTGATATAGAAATATAGATTCTCTTCTTGACCTCCTTTTAAAATTTTCACATTAGAAGAGTGTGAATTTAGATTGACGGTGGGTATTAATTATAAATAGTTTAAATCTGTTCTTTCTTGCACTGATTTTATTGCTTTATGCAACTCACTGAAAAGTGAGAATGCATAACTTATTAGTATATATAATTTATTTCCGTTATTCCTCAACTTTGGAACTCTGCATCTCATTAAGTTTTCTGGCCATTATTATTGGCATCAATGGTCTATTGAATTAAGAATTAAAAACAAGGACAGAACCGGTGTGGGTTAGATTTATATAACTGCCCTATTAATAGTATAGTTGAGTCACTCCGAATCTGGTGAAAGTCATTGTTATGCTAGCATTTGTTAAGGCATGCTGTGATGAACAGTAGTTATGCTACAGGTGTGGTTTAATGGACACCAGCGCATTAGTAAACAAGAATTCACTCAGTGTAACAAATGAATTATACTATTTAAAAATGTAAAATCATATATTTATTTTCTGTATATTTCACTTTCAATAAATGCTGTTACAGTATGAAAGAAAAAAAAACTGATTTTATGATTTAGTGAGTTAATTATTTTAAAAATACTTTTTGACCCTTTGTCCTATGAAAAATATTGCTCATGCATGCAAAGTTACAATTTTGCTGTGGTATCCCATTACGGACAGTTTGTAACCTCATTTAGTTATCTAAATGATCTGGGTATGAAGCCAGAAATATGCTATATAAACAGTTATAAATAAAATGATCTACTGAAGGAATAGAAAACACTGGTGTCTAATTTGTTTTTACACCAATTATTAAAATGAGTTTTGTGAAAAAAAAACAAAAAAAAACTCATCTTTGTTTTTTTTTGTTTTTTTTGTTTTTTTAAGCACAATTGTGAAAATCACTTGATGTGTGATTTTGATATCTGACAGACTGAATAAGTGTGTATGAATGCTTCTCCAGCGGTTTCAGATTATTTAACGCTTCACGTAATTATTACAGATTAACCCATTATTTCAGTGCAGTGGTTGATCAGTGTTTGCACTACAAATGGTCATTTCCTTTTCAACCACCTCCAATTATGGTTGAAAGTGGACGAGCTTAAAACATTTTGGATCTCGTATATGTAGAGCTGTCTACCAGTGATCGGATTGACCCAAATGTGGGATAAAGCAACACACAGGAAAGACTGGATGAAGACGTTAGTCGCTTTCACACATTTCACACAAGTTGCCAGGTTGACCTTTTCTGGTAAATGTATCACATCTGCTAAGACACTATTTACACATCAGCACCAAAATATCTATAAGTCTATTTTCTTACCTGATTTAAAGAGACATGTATTCTTTACGACGTCAGTGTAAACAGCCACTGCTATGACTGGATAACATTTTTGCATGTGAAATAAGTGTTACATGTAGGAGTCTTTTGAAAACTTCTACTGCATTTTTACTACTACAACTGCCATTATATTTAGCATTATATTTAGATCTACTCTCATTGCGTATGAGCGTTGTAGCTGATCACAGTCATGTCTTTTGAGCATGTGAAAGCAATGATTTTCTCATTGCATCTTGACTTCTGCACTCTCACGAATGCTTTCAGCATTATACAGTGCAAACACGATGTAAACTAGAGAAAACGTTATGGACAGCACCAGCGATTATAAAGGAAGCGTTATTTGCTTTCTGTCTATCCTTTCATTTTGCAATTTAGAACAGATGGTTTTCATCCAAATAACAGAGCTGATATGAATTTGTCTCACAGCCCAGCATTACACAATGTAATAAGTGCTGCAGAACAGGTTTATTACTCCACATTGTGATTTATAGTTTCTGTTATAGTACATTGATTATATGTCATTTGTAAAACATGTAACTTGGACACTGTGTTCATTTATTATGTTTGTTGAGCTACTTTCCTTGTTTTTCTGTTTCTGCCATTTTATCTTTACAAACATAACGTCGAAAGGTACACAGTGGATTTAATTGTTTTGAAAAGATATATGTAAAAATCAAGATTGTATGATCAGTTAGCTCGAGAACAGAGTGCAATATTTTGTAAGAAAAATAATGACTTTTTTTTCAGAATCCAAATTAATAGACATAAGAGAACTGTGTTTTCATGAAGGCAAAAGCTTTTAACATTTAAAAAGTTCCTAAATTGTGCCTGTGTTGATGTGAAATCAAACTTTATCCATTTAAATTGGCCTTATTTTCTGATGCACACACCCAATTCAAAATCCTCCTTTAGATACTGTATCAACTCCAGATGTTAAGTTAGTTGAAAATACACTTACTTTTGAAGAAAAAAAAGGTTTTTGACATACTATAAAAATTAAACTCTATGATTCTTTCTGATTTGAACTATTGTTGGAATTTCACAGACAGAATTTCAGGTGAATTGTTTCTTTAATGAGGTTTCTAATGAAAGCATGTGAGGAGATTAACAGCGTCTTACCTTTGGACAGTTATCCCAGTGTTCATGAAGGTGAGTCATTCTTACGCAGCGGAGGCCACACCTGTCCACACATTTAATGTATGCGCTAAAAGCTGAATTTCTTTGTTGTACTGGTTTGTCTTTTTTTTTCTCCCAGGAGGATGGGTGCTCTTGTAGATACCAGCTACACCTTCAGTAACATATAATCATACTAACGTGTTGTAAACGGTTGGTTTTAGTTCATTTTACTCTTGAGACGTTGCCATTTACTAGTGCGGGACCTCAGGGATGCAATGGTCATAGATTACACTCTCCTCAGTCTATTCCAACTCATGTGACTGTTTCTGAGGTAAGACCTCACCAATTTGCATTGAGTGCAACATTTTATACCAGATTAACACAACACTTGGAGTTGGTGACTGTGACTGGGCAAGTCATTTTTGAGTAGGATGTAACATCCAGCTGCATGTAAATAGGAAAGGCCATATTATAGGATACTAGATCATGAAAACAACACTTGGCTGGCACCTGCCTCATCCTCCAACACACACATAACATCAGCTTGGGAAACAAGATGCTGGGACATACACTATACTGCACCTGCAAAGACAAAGTGAGAACTCTGGACCTGAGGCCAGTGTGGACCTCATAATGTAAGTGGCTACGATATTTATTTATTATCCCACTGTTTCAAAATTCGAACAAGCACCCTTGTTTTAAGACATATCAAACACAAGAATCAAACTTTGTGTTCTGAAAAGCACAGTTTTTACGTGGTTTTTAAATCTTATAAAACCATCACTCAGGGTCATGATGATGCTACATTAAAGCAAGATTCAGAATTAAATGTAGTTTTGTTCACTTTATTTTAAGGTCCAGTTCTCACTATTAACTATGTCTTATGCCTTAGTAAACTCCTCATTTGTTGCTTATTAATCATTAGTCAGGTAGTTGTTAAGTTTAGGTATTGGGTGGATTAAAGGATCTAAAATATGGTCATGCAGAGTAAGGCATTAATATGTGTTTTATAAGCACTAATAAACAGCCAATATGCTAGTAATATGCATGTGCTTATTAATAGTGAGAATTGGTCCTTAAAGTTTTACTGTAATTTTGTTTTCCGACTTTGTACATTTTCAGTGTGTGAGGAAAGTGAAGCGTTAATCAAAGTGATATTTTTTGCTTGATTTTATTACTGTAGTGCCCAGAAACCCATCAACCCAAAGCCTACATTGTGATTTGTATTTCATACAATACATAACATATGATTTGATGATTTACGTTTATTTTGTTGTAATGAACTATTTGTGGAATGATGCCTCTTTGAAAAATAATGTGGAAAATTCAATATACCTGTCTATAAGTTGTAGAGGCTCATTGATATGTAACCAAACAACCAGAAGCTTAAATGGCATGTGATGTTTTTCTTTGTCAGAATCATTCAAATTACACTTTTTTTTTTTTGTCAAACTGTATGATATCTGAGTGGTAAATAAAGAGAAAAATAATTAAAAGACGTGTCATCTAATTAAAACAATTAATTCCTCATCAGAAAGTTTTAACATGTCCAAAACAGTCGATAAAAAGAGATGCACAGTGCTCTCACAACACAAATCATGCATTGTTTGACAATTTTGTGGATATGGAGTTTAGATGTTTCCAAAATACACTCTTAAAAATAAAGGTGCTTCACGATGCCATAGAAGAATGTTTTTGTCTAAATGGTTCTATAAAGAACCTTTAACATCTGAAGAATTAGATCTGAATTCTTCAGATTATAAAAAGGTAAGAAAGAGATGGTTGTTTAAAGAACCTTTGACTGAATGGTTCTTCGTGGAACCAAAAATGGTTCTTCTATGGCATCGCTGTGAAGAACCTTTTGAAGCACCTTTATTTTTAAGAGTAAGACATTTAATTTTTTAATCAAATTAGCCTATCTGATGTGGTTAACAAAATGGGATACTCATTTTAATACACGTTTAAAGAGTACACTTCTGTCTCTCTATGATAAAAACACTACACCTACTGTAACTGGTCATAAATTTCTCCCATGTCCATGTCATGTAAAGTTCAGTTCAAGATCTAGCCATGGAGAAGGTGTTAGTCAGGATAAAGCAAGAACCCAGAGAAGGTGCTGTCGTCCTCGCTGCTGGAGTAAACCCCATTCCAGTCTCTCAGCGTCTCTACCCACACCTGATCTCCCACATCCAGCTTCAGGATCACTAGATTGGACGCCTGGTCAATGTCTTGACCTTGCAGAGTGTCCCTCGAGCGTACCTTACGCACCCCATTCACCACCAGAGAAGCACGCAGTGGCTTGTTTCTCACTGTGATCTGATAGGAGAACACATAAACTCCTGAATAGGTGCAGTTGAATTTGCTGGTGACTATGTCATAATGGTTTTCGCCGTTGTAGAAGACCTTGTCGAAGCGAACTGGAAATCCCGAAGGAGGAAAAGACTTGCTTGGATATAAGCCAACGCTGAAAGCGGATCGTACTCTCAATCCATTTTGACCCATAGACCCCTTCAGTCCTCGCAAACCTCGGTCTCCACGTTTCCCTTGGTGCCCGCGATCACCCTTCATCCCCCTCAGACCTCTCACACCTTTGACTCCTGCTGGTCCTCTTGCTCCTGGCTCACCTTTTGCTCCGGGAATCCCTGGTTCTCCACGTTCTCCGGCGATTCCTGGAGTCCCGTGCATACCGTGTTGACCAGATGGACCTGGATCTCCACGCACGCCTGGGGGTCCAGGATCACCTGGCTCACCTTTCTGGCCCCTGTCACCAAGTAAACCGCACTCTCCTCTATCACCCTTCTCACCCTTTTCACCAGTCATGCCTTGGGGTCCTGGTGGTCCATCTTTGCCTGGCTCTCCCTGATCACCTTTTGAGACGTTCAAATTTGGATCACCTTTTTCTCCTTTTGAACCTTTGAATCCTGGGAGTCCACCTGCACCCTTCTCACCTTTAATACCCATCTCACCTGTTTAGTAAAAATATATTGCATTTATTCATCTTTATTGGGTGTAACATTCACAGGGGAACTTGATGGATAACTGTGTTCACCTTTCATTCCAGCCTTTCCCTGGATGCCTGGAGATCCTGGCAATCCTATGTTTCCTTGATCACCTTTCTCTCCTGTTGAGAACAGTAGGAAATCTCAAACATGCAATGCTGTCAACAAGATTGCAGTGAAAATAACCTGGATGATGTCTATATATAATCTACTGCTCAAGCATGTACCTTTATCCCCTTTAGATCCTGAAAAGCCCATTGGTCCTATTGGGCCCGGCATGCCTTTGGGTCCAGGTGCTCCTTTTTCCCCAGGCGGGCCTACAATATGGCATTAAACAACATGACAGAAGCCAGGTTTTTCCCCACATACCTATAGTAAATCACACACTAAGGAGCCAGATTTACTAAAAACTTGAAACAGAGCAAACCCTCTTTGGGTGTTAATAAAAACTACTGTTATTTAAGGAGTTACTTAAGACTCACAGTGAAAAAATCTGCAATGAAAAGGTGTGAACAGTTATTTTTTTGTGGTTGATCTTATTGCATATGTATTTATAAGAGTTTCCCTTTCAGATGCAACACTTCAACATAGACGTGAAAATACACTATCCGAGTTTAATTCGTTGTAATTCATGAACGCTTTGGAACACAACCCAAAGGTTGTTCTCTTTTTAAAGAAGACAGTTTTTCAGACTATAGCTAAAGTAAAAACATTTTAAAAATTGAAGTATATGAAGGTTATAGAAGTTTACTGAAAAGAAAATGTACTGTACTATCTGCATAAAACCAAGTCCTAATCCCAGTTGAACACTGGCTCTGGTGTGACTGTAAATGCAGACCTTGAGCCAAAAACTCATCACCAAACACCAATGACTTGTGCATATGGGTACAGTCATTTTAGACACTTCCAAAACTGTTGCAACAGAGATGGAAATACAATTTTTAAATACATGAATTATGTTTCCATCATTGTTGCCACAGATTTGGAAGTGCATTTTTCTGTTCTAAAGAAGGGGGTGTCCCAGTACTTTTGTCTATATAGTGTATGTACAAGTCATTGGTGTTTGGTGATGAGTTTTTGGCTCAAGGTCTGCATTTACAGTCACTGTAGAGGCCAGTGTTCAACTGGGATTAGGACTGAGGTTTCTCTGCAGACCAGTCAAGTTCTTCCACACCGACTGAATCAATCATTTTCTTTTTGAACCTTGTCTTATACACAGAGGCATTGTCATGTTAGAATAGAAAAGGGTCCTGTCCAAACTGTTGCTATAATATTAGAAGCACACAATTCCCTAGAATATCATTATATGCTTTAACATTAAGATTTGTACTCATAGAAATTACTAAAGTAGTCAAACCTGTTCATTAGAAGGGGGTGTCCCAATACTTTTGGCAATATAGTGTATATAGTGCCAGTTTATCAGGAAGTGATGATTTTGTTCTCTTTGACTCGTCGAATGTTTAATGTGATGTTCTAATTTTGCGCACAAGTTAAATTTGCAGCTTTGGATGGAAACCCTGGCTACAGTCAACCTGACACACTTTTTTATTGCCTTTTGAAAAAATCTTTTAGCGGGCTTCTCCCCCCAGTGGGTGGTCTCAAGTGTCATATTACAAAATTTACTACAATCTTTATAGTCACAACTTTTTATAATCTTGACAAAACATATTGTGTTTTATTAAAAGAGCGTATAGAACGCATGACTTCACTTGGCTGACCTGGCAGTCCGATGTCACCTTTGAAGCCTTGCGGGCCTTTCTCTGGAGGGCAGCACTCACAGAAGTTGAAGTAACATTCGTTGTAGTCTAGCGTGTAATTGTCTTTGGCTGTGGTGGCAGATGCAGTGGTGTCTGTAGGGTAGTCGATATAGCTGTCAGCAGGAACGGTAGTGCTCTCTGTGGAGTGTGCAGGGAAGCGCTCTCTTGATTTGGTGTAGTCTACAATCCGTGCTGTGACTGTAGGCTTGCCTACATATACAGTAGTTTGGACCACATCTCGAGGGGGTTTCTTGGTGAACTGGTACTTTGGCCTCTGAGTGGGCTTGATGGTGTCACACAGGGTTATAAAGGTCAGTGCTATAAGAGTTATGAAGATTATGCGTTCAAAGTTCATCCCCATTTTCTGTCTGTAAAGAAAGAGTAGAAATGTCAATAAGCATTAACAGGCCTGACTGGACCAAACATCATCTTGTAATTTGTTAAACCTTATTGTGTAAAAGGTGATGAAAGAGAAGGATTTGATTTATTGCAACTGATCAATATCAGTCACATTAATGAAACAACAGTATTCACAAGGAAACAAGAGAAAGCCCCTCTAATCACTGATCAACTCATGTATAGAGCCCAAATTAGATATGGAAACACGTTACTAACATTAAATTTCGTTGGTGCTTGTGTTTGATGTTACCGGTGTGTCACCATATTTGATTTTGTCTCTGAATACATGAATTGATCAATGTTTTAATTTGATTTGAGAGTAAAAAATTACTTAAATATCAGGTCTTGATAATGGCCGAAACGTCATTTTAACTAATAAAGTTTGATCTCCTCAAGAGTGAGTGCTGCACCTTTCCTAACTGAGATTGCTTTTTGATTTTTGTTTGCGCCTTCTTTTCTGTTGGTAGAGTACCTCTTTTTAGTAATCTCTTAAATATCAGTTTGTTCATAATATAAAGTGACTGCTTCAGAAAACATTGATTAAACCGCCGCTCAATTTGATCAGTTTGACGTGAAATATAAAATACTTAATCAAGGTGCTGCAACATCATTTTATATTGAGTTTGGACTGCAATTTGTTCCAGTGGTAATTGGGTGAAAATAGGAAGTTAATCACACACTGAAATTGGTTTAATGTATATGTAGGCCAATATGTCTGACATTCAATTTACAGTACATCAAATCAACGCCATGTCAAATTTTTGATATCAGTTTTATTTGCATATTTGGTCTGTTTTTGATGTCAATTTTGATGTCAATTTCATGTTTTTTCAACATCAATTGGCCACTGGGAGATCCCTTTTGTGCTACCTACCTTTTTGTGCTAAAACCAAACTGAAACTATTAAGCATCGCTTAGAAACTAAGTAAAACCCAACCTTTTTTCCCAGATGACCCCATTTTAACATTCAATATCATGAGTGCAAATCTGGACCAGCCATTGCTCTGTCTGTATATTAATCTTAAATTAAATAAACTACTGCTTTCATTCTCATAAATGTGCATAGGAGATCAAGATTTTTTGCTAAATTACAATAAATTACATACATTACGAGTTTGTTTTTCAGCAAACTCTATGCCTTTAGGTCACTTATAATAAACAGCATGAGTATCATGGGAATATTTAATAATACGTTTTTAGATCATGAATTCATATAGTGCACATACAGTATGCCTTCCAGATGTCTGTTAAAGAGCACTTTATCATTTAATCATTGGTTACAAACATCTGATAAACATATTTTTAAAAATTATTTTTACATACATTCTAAATAAAAAAAACTTTACTAGACTATCAAGACCACAAAAGGGGGTAGATCTTTTTCCTCTCTGACTCTGACATAGCCTTCCTATCATTGTTCAAGACACTCTAGATAGCACACTGATAGCCGATCCTGTTCCTAAAGAGCCTGGTCTGTCCTGCAGAGTTCATCTCTAACACCAAACAAACACACCTAAACCAGCTAATCAAGCTGTTCAGGGTTAACAGGCAAGTGTGTTGAAGCAAATGAAGTCTGCAGGATGGTAGATCTCTACAAGAAGGACTGGCTTCCTCAGTCAAGCATACACCTAATCTAATTCTTCAACTCATGCTGCGTTAGTCAGATCTGTTCTGGGCACAATGGAAAACCCGTCTTCTATTTAATGCTGCTTTAAAACTCAACTGAATGGTTCTTCCTTGGGTTACTCATAACAAGTGTACCAGAGCCTGCTGGAACCAACTTGCTCAGTCCAGTCAGACTTTGTGCTGCTGACTGATGACTGAACTGCAGCATGTGTGACGAGCGAAAGGCTTCTGGGAGCAGTGTCTCCATGATCAGACAACAACACCTCAGTCTTAGGATGGACTTCCCTGAAAGTGAATCACTGCTAACTAACAGCTATACTGTAAAGCACCCACTGATTAATGTCTGCATCATCTCAGTCTCACGATGGACTGATGATAAGGTATTATTGGACACAGAATTTTCCAAATGCAAACTGAAAACAAAAGAGATGCAAGACACACCTGCACTATTCTGTGTGATTGAAGACATTTCAGATCTTGCGTAGCTGGTAGTAGTTGTGTCCATGCCACAGTTTAAAGTTCTAAACCACACTGTTAGACATTACCAGGAATTTTTACAGTAATATACTGGCAACACTGTTGCCAGCTAGTTACTGTAGGTAATTCATCTGCAAAAGATCTTATTGAGGTTTAAATGTTGAACTTGTCTAAGTCACCATTAGTGTGATCAGTGTTTCTTTTAGCTGTGCTGTTGGCTCTCAGTTTTTAATGTTGATTCTTCATGTTTTGGAAAAGGACACTAAGCTAAAATGTGATCTTATGGTGGGGAAACTGTCATGCAGTGGTGTGAATCTGTCAAATCAATGATGTGCTAAAGAATTAGTAATTTACAACGGTCCTGTCACAATATATACACAAAAGATTTAACTACTGCATCAGAGACATCAACAATCCACATATGACTCTCAACAACGGTGACAATCAACCGAAAAGCTTCATGCTGCAATGCATGCTGGGTGAATAGTACCAAACTCACCCGTGATTATTTGTCACCATTGATGAGGTTTGAATGTCAAGTGTCTAAGTTTGTCTCAACAGCCAAGAAAGAGTCTTTACAGAGATCTTTCCATCACAAGAGCTGTATTAACTTTACCAGACATATTTAAAAAATGATGATTATCTTTAACATCATTATTATTTAAATTTACTACGTTCTGATGCAACTTGTCACCAGAAAAGCATAAAGCTGCATTTCCATAACCCTCTTTCAATATCATTGCATAAACATACACTACAAAACACTAATGCAATTAATGAAAGAGAAACAGATAACAACACAAAAGAAAGTCAAGGGTGAAGAGTCCAACTAAAACAAACACTGATCACCATAATGGTGATGAAAACAATCAAACCACTATGAACTAGCACTAAACCTTAATTCTCTATAAGATCTTAGACAGATGACAGAAAAAAGTGAAACTGGTGTCTGTAATAAGTGAAGATGGTAATGGTATTTGTGCTTAATTTTCCTCTGATGAGATCTTGACAGATTTAATGTGTTCATCTGTTATTTACAGCTGATGTTCATCTAAGGCTGTGTGACTTAAGTGAGTTAATAGATCCTTTTGATGATGTATCTTCAAACAGTTATTGCAATAGTTTACTGTAAAAGACCTACAGTAACTAGCTGGCAACATGGCTGGCTGGCTGGCTGCCTGTATGTTACTGTAAAAACCCTGGTAAGGTCTAACAGTGCATATATTACAGAAGTGAATGGAAATAACTTAACATTTTAGTTAATAATAGTTAATAATCACTGTTAGGTATAATGCATTACTAAGTTATTCATTATGGTAATTTAATTTACTCATAATTGTTCTGTAATTTAATTATAGTTACTTCTGATGTAATTGCACTAAATACTGCATAGACCTTTTTTAAACGACCTTTTTTAACAATCAAAATTTACAACAAAAATTTGCATCTAATATTAAAATGTTTTTAATGTAACCTTCTCCCTTTGAATACTTTTGTCAGTTCAAGAAAAACTTATGCAATTTTATATAATTTTTTTATTTGAAGGAATTAAAAGAGCAGTTTCATATCTATCCTTGTATTGTTCAACTGTTTGAGGATTTAGAAAGTAATTAGTAATAAGTATAAGTGCAATACATTTTATAGACTGTAATTAGTACAGTAATCTAACTACACTGTTAAAGATGTAATTAATTATTATTATTATTTTTTTTTTTAAGAGTAACTCACCCAACACAAATAATAGCAATTTAATATTATGTAGTTGCTCCATCTAACTGGTATTTAGGGTATTCATTTGGAAACTTTTTCTTGGCTTGTTATATTAAAATGGAAATATGTTCACATGAGAACATATTTAAGCATTTCAATCTCAAACACATTTTTGGTCAAAATCATTAGGAACTGTTATAGCTAACCCTGTGCTACCTGTGAATAAGAGGCCTTGGGAAAAGCTTCTGTAGCAGGTTCTATAAGACTATCCAGAACCTCTCTATAGTGGCCATGTTTCTCTATACTGTGTGGCACTTTTGTGACATAGAACCCTCATGAATCAAGCCATCGAACCAATAGCAAACAGGACAGAAAGAATACTAGTCTGGCAGCTGGACAGATGGACCAGGGGCCAATGTGACACATGATCTAGGACGAATTTCTTCAGCAACTCTCTGGCACAAATGGATGGACAGGTGCCAAGCTCACAGCTTTCATAGATATAACACCAAAACTCATGCTTTCATTCTCGGAATAGTTTGTGACAGGTAATGCTGGATTCTAGAGCATTCACTGAGACCAGAACCTGCCAGCTGAATATAACAGCCTCAGTCAGGAAATCAGAGTCTCATTCCAATCTGTTTGGTGTCACTCCAAAAAAGCTTTTGTCCAAAAGAGCACCGATAATCTCAGGAGCTCACTTCAGCCTCAACTGTTTTCTGGAGGGAAATGGCTTATCTAATGAAGCTGCTTTTGAGGTAAAATGAAGGCTACTGGCAGCCAGCGACCATGACCGGCTTAGTTCTGTGAGAGTGTGTGTGATGTGTTAGGGGTCACTCACAGAGATGGCTTCTTAAAACTTAGCACAGTGTCTTAAATGCGCAAGATGTGGCACAATGGTCAAATATGTCAGTCTAGTGCATGTTTATATAGAAAAACTGTTAAAAAAACAACTTAGTGGAATACAAAAAGGCATTCTGTGTGAAATGACCCTAAACTGTGCAATGCTTAAATACAATGGCTCCAAATAAAGTATGCAGATACAGTCAAACATAAAGATGTCTGAATGTCTTTGCATTCCTAGCTGTAACAACCCAGCTAACAGAGAATGTTGCCACAACTTTCATTAACATTTTTTAAAAGTTATATAAATGTTAGGACAAAACATTGTTTATGGACCTACATTATAACTTTATTTCATGTTCTCATAATGTTGAGAGAAAACGTCTTGATTTCAAAATTTTCAGAATGTCCTTATGATTTATTTGTACTTGATGAATGTTCTTATGACATTGAGAGAAAACATTCTTAGAACAACATTCTCAAAATGTCCTTATATTATTTGTACTTGAACATTCTAAGAAAGGTTTTTTTGTAACCTTTAAATAATGTTCTAATCACTACAAGAACACTGGAGATTTTAACATTCTTACAATAGTAAAAATATGTTTAAATAATGTTAGATTTTGGGTGAAGATGAATTTAGTAGAAAGTTTTAAGATACATTTTTTGTTACCTTTTATGATATAATCACATTTTAACATTGTAGAAACCTTTCAAAACAATGTTCCCACAACTTTTTTAGGTCCCACTTTTATATTACCCAGGTGAAAAACAAGTACACTTCCATAATGTACTTAAAGTGCTCTATTTTCACGCACTAATTTTGTACTTAATATACTAAAAATGATTCTTTAGTACTTCTTAAGATAAACTTAAGATCATCTAAGTGTACTCAACTGTGCTATTTTGAGACACCGTGAATATGAACTAAAATGCACTTTTAACATACTATCTTTGTATTTAAAAAAATGTATTTAGTTTCCACTTGTAGTACGCTTGAGTGTATTAGTGTATGAAAGATGGGTTCAAGTGTGCTACAAGTGGTAACTAAATACATTTTTTAAATACAAAGATAGTATGTTAAAAGTGCATTTTAGTTCATATTCATGGTTGTCTCAAAATAGCACAGTTGAGTACACTTGGTGGTATGGGTAGGTTTAAGGGTGGGTTAAGTTGTAAGGTATGGGTCAACAGTGTAATTATGAATGCAATTACAGAAATTAATTTTAGATGTAATTACATACAGGTATTTTTAAAATAAGTACAATGTACATGTATGTACACAATAAGTGCATTGTATCAAATGATTAATTTTAATGTAAATGCATAGTAGTTAAGGCCACCTAATATAAAGTGGCACACTTTTTAATAACCTAAATTTGCTACTCAGGAAAGTATCAATGCTGGTGTCATTTATTGTAAAGAAAGAGAGCAAAAACACATTCATATACTTTTTGGAGCCACTGTACACCTCTCTCTCATCCTATCCAAGAACCTCTGGAATCAATGAAGCTGAAAAAAGGCATAAAGAAAATTCAGTCTGTCTTGTGTTTCAGACAGGAACATAGGCTATAGACTGAGGTATGCGGACCACAGCAAGGCAAGGGGGCGATACCCATCTGAAACGTGAGAGGAAGGGCTGCTTTAAGAGGGTAATACTCCACCTTGACCTGCTGGTGTCACTCCACTATTCAAGACAAACCCAACCATAGTGCTCACTTTCCTCCTGCCCATGCAAAGAGAGGCTCTGCTGAACACAGACCCCCCCCCACCGTTCCTGAAAATCCTTATGGGAGCAAGACAGGGTAAACCATAGGACACAGAGCCGGTATCGCAATACAACCCCAGAGCCCCTGCTGCACTACTCCACAATCAGGAGCAACAGAGCGGACAGAAATAGATGCTCTTGAGTTATAATGATCCTTATATCGAGGGGTTTAAAATTGCAATTAAAGAGACATGCATTCATTTTGATCAATGCATCATGTCATGGATGCATAGTATCTGTAAAGCATGTTTAAACACGCTGTTTAAGGGGATTTGAAGAGCATGGGCTCGTGTGTCACCTGAGCTGGAGGTGTCTTTGGTAACGGTTGAGGCTGTGCTCTGCTGGTAAGCCTTTAATGGAGATCACTATGACCTTGTCAGCAATAGAGAGGCTTTTGGACTATTCAACTTTTGGGGGTTTTTTTTCCATCAAATTCCCAAGACAGACTGGAAGGCTTTTTGATTCACAGGGTTATAGAAAATGATGGTTATGTAAGAAACAAGGAAAAATAGACCAAAGGGGGGGACAAAGAAAATAAACAACTGAGAAAAACACTAAAACATCAACATTTGTCCTATATTTACTCACCATTTCACCTTAAAAATATTGCATGTACTGTTTCAATGAATATAAAGTCAGAAAAGTATGTTTAAAAGAGTTTAACGTCACTGTGAAATAAAAAAGTACCTTATCTACCAAAATATTTACATTTAATTTAAAAAATGGTTTTAGAATGCCTTAGTTAAAACGCTTGATAAAATACATGTACATAAAACATCCAAAACCACGCAAATGACATTTTGGCAAAAGCTCTTGGAAAATGCTATATGCAATCTCCTTAAGTTGGCAAACTTTACATTTGCAACTTGAAATTTTGCTTAAGGCTCTCAAAAGAATTTAGAAATGCACCTAGATTTACCAAAGCAGATATAAATTATACATTATATTCAGTCGAACTGCCAGTACATCCAGGAAAAAAGATCAGAGATTATCTTTTAAATAAAAAAAAGTTTCTTTTTAAAATTGAAATCAAAATGGATATTAAATTGAAATTGAATTGCGATAATATGTAACTTTCATTCTAAGTGTTGTTACATCACCACTGCATGCTCAGACAGAGCTGAGAGATCAAGTCATTGAAAAGCATCATTAAATGTGTTTACCAGACAGCAGGCTTGTCTCGTGTCCAGTGGCTTCAGCTGTTTCCTTCTGATTAAGCTCAAAACACTGAAGACGGCACTAGATCTGTGTCTGTGTCTTTAGCTCGTGGGTTTTAGAGTAGAGCAGGGGGTGTGTACTACGGTTCTGGCCCAGTGCTTCACAGTTACAGTCACCCAGACTGAACCTCAACAAAGTGCTGGGCAGTGGTGTTACCAGAACTGACCCAGAAACCTGACCCAAGCCCGCAGAACACTATGCACTCTATTCACCTTCTCGTCCTTCCCATTCCCTCTGATTTCCTCCCTCTTTCTCACTTTTCCCCCCTAGACGCTCATGTGGGGCTCTGCCACTTATACTAGCACTGCAGGGAGAAAGTAACAGTGTTGTATCCTTCCATTAGAAAAGGTTACTGCTGAACTGCCAGGAAATCAGATTTTCACACCTCAGACAGGAATGGCCATAAACACAACAACCCCTTATGTTTTTCAAAGGCTGTTTCTGCAGATATTACCCCGATTCTAAATATGTACTTATTTATTGTTTCTAAACTCAGGCGAAAAACTAAAAGCACCTTCTTATTCTAAAAGTGTCACATTAAGTTTGGAACTGATATAATGAAGAGAGTAAACAAAAGCAGTATCACTCAATGGAGTGGTCAAATATATATACTATTCTGTTAATAGTCCTATAAGGACACACAATACTTCCTGAGAAAGAAATATCATGAATTCCTACTATAAATACATCAAATTGATATATTCACATTTAAGCAAGTATAGCAAAGTGAACCGGCAATTTAGAGTTTCTGTGAAATCCCAAAGCTTTAGATTTCACCAGTAGAGGGAAGTGTTTACTACATTGAGAAGTTCATGAACAATCTGCGTGGAGCAGATGTATTTCAATACACTGTTTAATGGCAGAAAGACTAAAAACTACTGTTATCACTGTAACAGATTTAATGAATCCTTATGAAAATGAAGTACTGTACACTTCAGAATGTGTACTTGATGTGACTTAATCCCATAAAGCATGTTCAGGTATTAATTATATCAATTATATTATAAATATATAGTTCAAATAATTAGTATTGATAGTATTACTCAGTGTAATATAAGTTTGTGTGTGTCAGTGAGAGAGAGAGAGAGTGTCTTAAAATAAATCTATCTGACATCTAGTTTTAAAGGTGCCATATAAGATTTTTACACACACACACACACACACACACACATATATATATATATATATATATATATATAGAATCTGTAAACACCTATTTATTATGTAAAGATATGGTATAATAATGATGTTCTTGGTAGACAGTGAAGTCAGAACCGTACTGTGCATGTTGCAATTCGAGCTTTTCCGTTTAGTTTTTTTGTTTGTTTTCATATGTGGGCCCTCCTCGCATTTAAAAGGAGGCTGCGAGAGAGACTGCCACACCGATAGTGGAGAGCAGCACAGAGTGTCTACCGAAGGCCAACTTCCACATGCTATCTTTTTATATTAGCATGACACTTACCTCTTCATTTGAACAGAGATTGATGTGAGTGGAACAAACAGTTGGGGGCAAGTTGCTGTATTATAAGTCATAACAAATGTGTGAATGTGAATAGTGGAGACGATAAAGTAATTTATGAATCAGAGATTTGGAAATTTGGGTCAAATTTTTGAGAATGACAACACACTCTGATGACAATTCGTAATTTTATGTTTTGGAAATTTGGTGGCTAATTCGAATGAATTTGTACAAACTCATTTGTATGTTTTTGTATGATCGAGTTTGACTTTGATGCTTGCCTTTTCTAAAAACCATATGATTTCATAAAAATCACATTGTATGAATATATAGAGTATGTTTTCACAGGAGACTGGGTTGGAATGGAATGAGAACACCACTCCCCACTGGGCAAAGTTACATCCAAAGGATGTCTTTTTATGTCTTTGCAGACGTTGAAAAGACGTCCACTGAAGAGCCAGAATTAAAGTTTTTATGACGTCTTTTTTTGACGTGTTCTGCGTGTCCGATATAGACGTTCATGAAACCTCCGTACAAGGTTAAAAACAAGTTTAAATGTGGTCAGTAGACATATTTTCAACATCATTTAAAGTTTATTTAGACAATTTATACTGTTTCTGGACCAAATAAACACTCTCAGGATGCATTAGATTTAAACTCATGTTATTTCAATGTCATTTCCAATAATTGCAAAGCTACTAACAAACACTGTCCAAAAATCTTGAATATAAAATCATCTTCACTGAAACAGTGTTGAAATGAGCATTAAATGATCAAATAACTGATGATTGAGCATTTGGTAAAATCAACTGCAAATCAAAGACATTAAATCTCTGAAGATCTCAGCAGAGGAGGATCAAACATCTCCACAAACAGCATCATCAGCTTCACACATTACTAACCAGACTGACTTTATTTCTGTCAGACATCTATAGCTTTTATTGATAATTACCAGAGGTTTAGATGTTGGTATTTGTTTCATTTGAAGTCACCATTGTGGTGGACAGTGTTTGCTTTAGTTAGGATCTTGGTCCTCGTACTTCTTGTGTTTGCTTTCCTTTGGCTGTTGTAACAGTGCGTTTGTAAAACCCAATTGTTGTGTAAGAGAACGCTGAAGTCAAGTGTTATTATCTTCATGTTAGTAATGACAACATTGTAACAAAATGAACATCTGATGTTGTGTTTTAACTGTTTATATTTATAGATCAAAAGCATGTACACAATATTTTTTAAGAAAGCCTATCATGTAGTCACACACAGACGTCAAGATTTTGCATATGAATCACAACAATGGAGACAATCAAAACAAAAAAGCTTGAGAATTAAGGATGAGTTTGTACTAAGAAGCCATCCATCATGCATTGCAGCATGACGCTTTTTTGTTTGTTTTGATTGTCACCGTTGTTGTGATTCATATGCAAAATCTTGACGTCTGTGTGTGACCACATAATGCATTTACTTGAAATGTCTCACGCACAATTTCAGGATAAGTGGTTATTTCAATGCTCTTGGTGCCTTTACTGCAGATTCGTAAGGTTTAGTGGCTATAAATACCAAATGTAAAACAAAACTAAAATCACAACATCAGATGCTGATTTTGTGATGACTTAATCATCATCAACAAGCTGATAACAACTGCCTGATTTTGGCTTTATTTGCTGCAATAATTGGGTTTTACAAACACACTGACAAACAGCCAAAGGAAAGCAAACACAAGAAGTACGAGGACCAAGATCCTAACTAAAGCAAACACTTCCACCCCAATGGTGACTTCAAATGAAACAAATATCAACATCTAAACCCCTGGTAATTACCAATAATAGCTATAGATGTCTGACAGAAATAAAGTCAGTCTGGTTAGTAATGTGTGAAGCTGATGATGCTGTTTGTGGAGATGTTTAATCCTCCTCTGCTGAGATCTTCAGAGATTTAATGTCTTTGATTTGCAGTTGATTTTACCAAATGCTCAATCATCAGTTATTTGATCATTTAATGCTCATTTCAACACTGTTTCAGTGAAGATGATTTTATATTCAAGATTTTTGGACAGCGTTTGTTAGTAGCTTTGCAATTATTGGAAATGACATTGAAATAACACGAGTTTAAATCTAATGCATCCTGAGAGTGTTTATTTGGTCCAGAAACAGTATAAATTATGTCTAAATGAACCTTAAATGATGTTGAAAATATATCTACTGACCACATTTAAACTTGTTTTTAACCTTGTACGGAGGTTTCATGAACGTCTATATCGGACACGCAGAACATGTCAAAAATAGACGTCATAAAACTTTAATTCTGGCTCTTCAGTGGACGTCTTTTCAACGTGCAAAGACTTCAAAAAGACGTCTTTTGGATGTAACTTTGCCTAGTGGGTCAGAACAGCATGGGATTGAACCAGAAGCCAGGACTGCTGATATGTGAGCGTTTATAATGGCAAAAAAAATAAAAGTACTCACCGTCTAAAGTTTTTAAAACCTCTGTATTTAGAATATATACATAACTGTGTTCTTTTCCAGTGACAAGAAATTTCAGTCAGGATTCAAACCATATCATAGTACACTGTAAAAAAAAATTCTGTAGAATTTACAGGATTTTACTGGCAAAAAAGTTGCCAATAAAATCCTTTAAAAATCATGCTAATTGCTGTAAAATAGATTACAGTATAATACTGTAAAGCAAATTACAGTTATGTAATTGCAGTATGTGAAATGCACATTGTAAAAAAAAAACATACTCTTAATTTACAGCCCTCTACCTTTATTTACACAGCTCTTCATTTTTCATATTCATACAGTGATAGCACTGTTAACTTATTTCATTTGAGTCCACTGAGAAGGAATATTTCTTAGTATAAAACTGCAAATGCTTAATGTGTAATAGTGGAATAGCTAAAAACATGACTTTAATTTAAATTATTGCAGTTCACTGTTAGCTATAGCACACACGTATGAGATGAAGTAACACAAATATCATCACTGTATCAGCAACTCCACAGTTACTGTCTTTAAATAAAGCAGCAGAACATCAGTGTTTGTGGCTCATCATTGACTGAAGCACAGGCTCTACTCTCCAGCACAATGGTGACCCACAAAACTAAATTAACAGATCTCTCTTGTGCAAAAACACATTAATACAGTTCAGTTAAATATTTACTCTCATTATCAGTTCATGACTTTGCATAACTTTTTTCTATGAAACTTCACTAATATTTCAGTGAAAATAACTTGTTTGGTTTAGTAAATCTGACTGTTACGTATATTACTGTTTTTCCTTGATTTTACGGTAATTTACTGGCAACAGAGTTGCCAATAAATAACTGTTTTTCTAAATAACTGTTTTTCTACTGTTGTTGTAAATTAATTACGGTTTATTACTGTTAAATTACATTTCATGATGTTTTTTTCATCTTACATCTTTAATCCTTTAAACCCCACAACAAAATACTCAGTTTTAAGTGAACACTTATAATGTGTGCACACTACAGAGTGTTAGAGTAACACTGAAGCAGTGCTGAAGTTAATGAGATAATTAAGTGATTAAGTGATGATTGTGCATTAGTGATGAACAGCTGCTGTTAACAAGCAGAATCACCGAAGGAAAGAGAAACAAAAGAAATTACTTCAGCCACAGCCTTAGATGAAATCAAATGAAATAAGACAACATTAAGTCTCTCAAGATCTGATTAAACAACTCCAAAAACAGCATTATCAGCTTCACACATTACTAACCAGACTGACGCTATTTCTGTCAGACGTCTACAGAAGTGCTTATTGAGAATTAACAGAGATTTAAGTATTGTTGATAGTCTTGTTGCTTTTGGGCACTACCATGATGGAGATCAGTGTTTGCTTTAGTTGGGCTCTTGAACCTTGACCTTATAACATTAACTTTTTTTTGGCTGTTGTAGTGTTGTGTTTTTAAGCATGTTTGTTATGGCAAAAAGGGGCTGAGACAAAATATGTAATATTATTGGTTATGTTTTTCTAATGACATAATCGTTATTGAATACCAAGTTCTCTGATTTTGTCCAGTGTTTCTTCTGTTACCAAAAAAAAATTCTAATAATACATTAGAGCAAAATAATGAGCAAGTTACTATGAAATATTGCTAAACACATCACTCTCAACAAAAAAAGCTCCGACATGCTATAAAACACACATCAAGTATCAGCATATGAATTTCAAAAATGGTGACAATCAACAAAATAAATAAACAGTTCATCTCTGAACATCACAAAACACGCTACTGAAACTCAACACAAAAACAAAATCAAAAATAAAAGCACATAGTAAGAATTAAAGAAATAAGTGGACAATTCAGCAGCGTAATTTATTAATGCCGCAATGCATGCTGGGAGTTCGTGAGTAAGTTTTGTCTGCTGGTACTCGGCACGCATTGCAGCATGAAGCTTTTAATTGTCACCATTGTTGAGATTCATATGCTGATTTTTGATGTCTGTGTGTCTAAAAGATGCTGTAGTTCCAAAAGTTTTGTGCACACAATGTTTTTTTTTCTTCATCTTTCATAACAGTTTGTCATCTCATCTTGCAGTGCCATGTAGCTATTGTAAATAACCTGAAACTAATTAAAAACACACCATCTCATGAGCGATTAGCCACTGAATGAGATCAGTGATTCAGGCCACTAGATGGTGATTACACCATCACCAACAATTAACCAAAATCACTTAATCACTTTTTTTTTTTTTGATTTTCTTGCTATACAAATCTTCATTATTGGCTTTTATCTTGCTAACAAACATGCTTTACAAACACAGTTACAGCAGTCTGAAAAAACTAAGATTAAAAAGTCAAGGGTCAAGAGTCCAACTAAAGCAAGCCTTGATCGCCATAATGGTGAGGTCTAACTAAACATTTTTAATAAAACATCTAAACTTCTGTTAATTCTCAAAGAATTTTGTAGATGTATAACAGAAATAAATAAATAAAAAAAAATAATAGAAAAGTCAAAGTCAGGTGGATTATATTAGTAAACTCATGTAGGGAATAGTGAATGATGGTGTAGGGTGTGATTTGAAACAGTCTCTGAGTGTCGAATCTGAGCGCTGTTACTTCACAGGACTGCAGAAGGCTACTTTCTCAAAAACAACATTACCCAGAATGCATTGTTTTCTACAGGATTTTACTGTTTTAATGAAAAAAGCAGTTTGTTACTGTCAGAATATGGCCATTTTTTTACAGCAATTTTTTACATTGTACTGAGTAGGGTTGGGTATCGTTTGAATTTTATCGATTCCGATTCTTTTCGATTCCCAGTTTCGATTCCAATGTGATTAAATAATGATATCAAACATTTAATCCTATGTCTCTTTTTTTGCAAACCATTTATTGGAGCTGAATACCATGAACAAAAATCAACAGGCTACATAAAAACTGGACTTTTTTCCCAATGGAAGTTGTGGTTCTCTCATGATTATGAAGAAAAAAATATTAGACAACTAAACAAAATCACATGTAATTTTATGAATGATTCAATGACTCACTCAAGATGTACTTGTTTCGTTACCGGATGGTTCTTGAACGAATCTCTTGTATGATTCAAAGACAAATACATTTTAACTGTCCCTTTTCGCCACCTACACTGTAAAAAGTGATTCACTATATTTACTCAATAAAATTGTGTCAACAGATTACAAGCAATATTATTAATTAAATTCAACACATAAAAAATAATTAGAATTAATCAAATGATATGCTTACAAATTATTCATTCACAATGAGTAAAAATAGCACAAAAAATTAAGTAGGATTTAAACAAAAATATTGGTTTCATTGGACAAAAACACACTATGCTAATGAATACTATGTTATGCATGCCAGGCCAGTAGTTGGCGATCAAGAAACACCCCGCAAAAACATACTACGCATGCACATGGCATCACCTTTTTCACAAATTCATGTTTTTGTTGTTTACTTGGAGATGATACAGGCATCGTGTTCAAAA
>JAFVLL020010493.1:0-29864 GCA_021397915.2 Tor tambroides
ATTTTTTGCCCTTACCTAAGCTACATACCTTCTATGTAGATATCAGAGAACAATTTAAAATACTGTATCAATGCATTCTATGGCACCTTTAATAATAATAAATGTTTATTAAACAGTAAATCAGCACACACACACACACACACACACACAGTTATTTTTTTTATTTTATTTGTAATAATATTTCACCTACAGAGCAAACCATCTCAAGACATGGCTCTGATCTTTGGTGTTACTTGCTATGATATCAATCACCTTTAACAGACGAGATTATATCTAGATAGGATCTAAATAGGATTGGAGACAAGGTTTCACTCACTTTAGCATGAGATAACCACATCTTTGCCTGAAATAAATTCACAGGAACATTTCATGGCACTAAATCTGAATGTTTTGAAACTCTTCAATGCAGCTACAGTGTTTTTGTTAACCTTTGACCTTGATTAAGATTCAAAACAGTTTGCCATGTGTCTCCATCATCTGTACTGTGTGCTGTGCAGCATTATGTGTGGTACTTTAGCACTCAGCACATAATGAGTATTGATTAGACCCCAAGTTCACTATTATGATTTCTTGAGGCTTGGTTAAAGTATTGAACCAATGCCTGCTGGAAATTTATTGAAAATACTCTTTCAGAAACATACAGAGCCTAAGCAGTTACATCTCCAAGAGGCAGAACAACAACTGCCACAACTTTGTTCAGTCAAACCTACACCGAATCAAAACTGTCAAACAAGCTTCTCTTGACTTCGACTTGTGTGAATTTCACAACTTCATTTACTCAGACTTGGACACATTTCAAAACTCACATGATTATAGGCGCTAATCTGTACTACGACCGAGGATTTTGGGTTTGGTCTTCTGAGAGATGTTTTGTTGGTTTTACTGATGAGAATTTTGGAGAGAGCACACGTCTGCCTGGCGGGCTTTTGCTTAAACCTTATTCAACTCACAATTTTTACGCAAGCCGTGTGCCCTAGAGCGATGGAACGTGCTGATGTAAATATAAGCGAGATAAAAATAATGACAAAAGGAACAATAACCTCATAATGAATACAAATAACTTCCATGTGCATTCACCCAAAGTGTGTAGGTTTGCGATTAGAACTTCACTCCTTAAGGATTCACTCAGTGAATAGTTTCTATCACAATTTACTGCATCAGTTATTAATTGGCATATAGAGAATCCAGCCTTATCCAACGTAGGATATAAATGTTTTGTCAATATTAGCCTATTTAAAGCAACATTTGCTTTTTCCATTACACTTTGAATAAAACCTTTGCTATCAGATGACAGATAAAAAGTAAAAGAACATTTATTGACGGTGTATGAATCTTGAACAGCTCTCAGGTCAGTTGAGTGGGGCAGCTCAGCGCAGGGACGGTCTGTTTAGAGTCTCTGCTGGAATGCTGGATATTTAGAGCTCATTAATTCAGCCTGATGACTCCTCATTGGCTCACTATTCGTGAATTAAATAATTTATAATGTTTGGGCACAATTAGATAATCCAATTCGAAAATTAGAAGCCAAATCATTCGGATTAAGTGATTATTCTTGATGAATGACAGATTAACGGGAATAATTAATTTTTCATCACCTATGCAATTTTGTGTGATTAGACATTTTGTACGTACACACTACAAAGAATAATCAGTCGTTCATATATTTGGGAGAAAGTTTCACTCATAACTGCACTGAAAGTTTCTTTGATTTATTCCACACCACACACTTACATCCTTGTACTTAATCTTTATTTATCTCCCCAAAAAATCTATCTATCTATCTATCTATCTATCTATCTATCTATATATATGCTGCAAACAGTGACGCTCAATGAAATATATTTTTGAAATAGGAAATATATTTAGTTAGAACATATTTATTATACAAATGTGAAAGGCCTTCTAGAGATTCAAAACTAGATTTATAATCATCTAATAACGTTTAATATTTTTTATATATTGCAATATTGCATTTTTTGGAGCATTTTAAATTATATGTTCCTTGTTGAAGTTTTTAAAAAAATCTGTTATGTGATCACACATTATAGACAACAAATCAAGATTTTTCTTCAAATGTGACGTGAATATATTTTCTTGCAATGCAATATATATATATATATATATATATGTAGAGAGAGAGAGAGAGAGGGTAAAATACAGTATATTATATTATCTATCTATCTGTTTGTGACCCAATCTGACCTTTTATGAATGATGACAGATTAACTGAATAATTAAATTTTCATCACTGATATGCAATTTCATGAAATGAGCTATTTTTCAAAGTACAAACCGTTCAAGCTATCAGTCAGCCGTATATTTGTCAGTTTGCTTTATAGATGAAAGTACCACTCACAAACTTTATTTTAATTATGCCACCTTCACAAGTATATCCTTGGACTCTCCGCATGATTTTCCCCGAACTGCCCCTCCATCTGAACAATGTTGAGAAAAAAGAGATTGATTTGTTTATCAAAGCCACATTCTCTCATGTGATATCACACTCCTTCCTTTTATCCACCTCTCCAGGCAGTCACAAAATCACGAGTGTGTGTGTGTTTCAGCTCAGGGAGCTGTTTATCTCTGGTGTCCTGTGATATCTCTCAGTGTGTGTGTGTGTGTTTGTGACAAAATTAGTCCTGCAAACACACTTGGACCAAATGACACATCCTCACACACTTTTATCTAGGGCTCATTATCTGTCGCACACACTCATACAGGACCCTGGCCATCTACCCTGGGCTCACCCCCCCCCCCCCACCTCATTGATCAGGGTGTTTGTTGGCGTGTCTGATGTTTTATTCATCTTAGATTTACAGTGTGTTTGCAGAGCTGTGGAAAGGGAACTGATTTTATGCTGATAGCTTTTGATGAGACAGAGTCCCTGTTTGCAGGAGGAGGCATGAATACATTCTCTTCGGTAGGGCTGACTGGGCTAAACCGGGCCACTCCAGAACTCGTCTGTTAATGCCGTGTGACTGTATGTTAGATTAGACCTGGCCGGTGCTGTATCAAAGTTCAATACTCCATTAGTTTTGTTTATAAGCATTGGCCTGCACCGTTATTGAGGTCGGATTGTATTTTGCAGAAGTCACTCAAACCAATCAGAGATCAGAGTGATTTATACTGAACTTCTCACCCGCAGGGAAGGAGGTAAATATTCCACCCACGGGAAGGCATCACGTTCACATCACATGCAAACGCCCGCAAGCGCGATTGAAGGCGCACACACGTATACAGTACAGCATAAACACGGCTTCTTTAATCTCTGTTACGTATCTTAGATGCACAAACAGGAGCCGCACAAGCACACAGGCATTTGAAATGCCAGCCCCTTCAGGGAGCGCTTTTGTGTTAGAGAAAGATTTTTTTAATGTCACACTGTCGCACTGTAAACAGCCTTGACACGGCCTCTGAAAATCCAGTGCAGCTTTAATTAAAACCTTCATTTTGAAATACAAATCAAAAACACATGGATGATTCATGTACCAGCCTTATATACAGTCATACAGAAATCTTGTATCATGAAGTTCATAATCCATAATAACACTTCCTCCTGTGAAAAATGTCATCTCCTCTTGTCCTCTCAAATCCATCAACATAGTAGTTTAGAACTGTTTTGGACCGTTCACTTGTTTTCGCTTAGGTGCTTTATCTGTGCATATTTCTCTCCTGATTCAGACCAGATGACTTTATCACTGAAGCAATATTATGGATAGAGGACTCATATTTTTGTTGGACACAACGGTTTAAAGTTAAAAACATCTTAATGATGATTTTGTTTGTCAAAAAAAAATTATGGTCATGTTTTTATTAGCTGTTTGGACTCTCATTCTGACGGCACCCATTCACTGCAGAGGATCCATTGATGAGCAAGTGATGTAATAAATTTCTCCAAATCTGTTCCTAAGAAGAAACAAACTCATCTACATCTGCCTGAGGTTGAATAAATTTACAAAAAACTTTCATTTTTGGGTGAACTATTCAAGTCATTTGTACGACTCGAGATGGCAGGAGTTGCTTTTGAATGAAATAAAAAAGGACAAGTCCACAGTGTGATACGAGAGACATGAAAGTAGTGTAGGTTTTGCTTAGCTAAGTGAGAGGACTGATATGCAGTATTGCCACTGACAACAGAAATATGTGATAGCAGAATTCAATGATTGTCAAATCACAGTCAAATTGTCCAGAAAGCAATGTGTTATAATTATTTCTAAGATTTAATTGGGTTTCTGCAACTGGGGAAATCTACAACATAACATCAGAAAATGATTCATGTTCTAAATGTACTTCAAATGTGGTTTTATTCAAACAGAACGTGAACTTAACAGAGTACATAATTATCACAGTAGGCACTTTACTTTATTCAATAAGACTAATAGTGGAGCCCATACTGAGAAACTGAGATCATCCATAGAGCATATCTGGGGAAAAAAGCAAGCAGCAAATAAATATTTTGTGACACAAGCTTCAGTGGTCTGGAGGAGCAGAGGAAAATAATCACAGAGATTTGGCACTAGAGGGCAGCAGGATTGTGGGATTGTGTCAAAAGAATTTGGTGTTAAAATTGAGATGAAAAAAGAAACAAGAACTTTTCCGTCTTTCACAGCTCACTGCCTGAACAACTTAATTACCGTGACTTCTCTTCACCTGAGGGGCTTTGTGTGAAGAACGCATGTGTGTGCTTTGGTGCACCCGTCGGAACAAGTGCATCATATCTACACAGCTCACTTAAATTATTTGTTTATGATTTTTGTCATTTTAACTATTTTTTTTTATTAAACTATCAAGTGTCAATCACAGTAGTGCTATACACAATATGAAAAGGGTAATCTGAGGTGTAGAAATCTCACTGTCTTACAGTTGGCCTTTTCTGACGTCTGTTCTCCTTGTTCTCTTCATATCTGTTGGGCAGGAGTTGGCTCTATACAATCCACCCGCTTATTAATATTCCATATGGTTCTGAACCGCTTCTCTCAATACTTTAATTAAATTATATGTTCTTCTATCACTGCTTAACTGCATGCATTATTGACAGCCTAAGCAACTTTCACTTTGAAGGCCCAGAAAGGTATGAAAATGTCATGGAAGCAATTCATGTTACTCCAGTGGTTCAACTTAGCGACAGGAATGCTTTTTGTGCGTCCAAAAATAAAAAATTACGATTATATTCAAAATTGTCTTCACTTCCGTTTCAATCTCCAATGCACGTTCACGAGAGCTGCTTCTTCTTCTCCACTGGAGTAACATGGACTACTTTCATGATGTTTTCAATACCTTATTGGGCATTTGAAGTGAAATTTACTTAGGCTGTCAATGGAGGGTCAGAAACCTCTCAGATTTCAAGTAAAATGTTAATAGGAATTGAAGAGATTTTAAATGAAATCTGAGAGGTTTCTGACCCTCCATTGACAGCCTAAGTAAATTTCACTTCAAATGCCCAATAAGGTATTGAAAACATATTCCCTCATGAATTTATATCTTTACAAATTCCACAATGTTGTTTCTTGGAAACATGTTTAAATAATTAACAAATTCCTTTTAAAAAACACTGTACTGTACTTTTTATAACTATTTACCCATATTTACTCATTAACAAATTATGAATCACATATTACTTTATCTGAAAAAGCTTGTTTTGTTCATTCAAAGTATTATTATTATTATTATTATTATTATTATCATTATTATTGTTGTTGTTGTTGTAATCAAAAGCTTTATTATCATGTTATGTGCATAATGTACCTGCAAAGTGATGGGGGAAACAACAATAAAGAGAGACATTTTTCTCAGGTTTCTCTTATTCTTTTGCCTCTTTTTTCCACACATAAAAACACCAGTAACATTATTGTAAAGGCATGAGACGTTAAATGGCCCGACTTTTTCACTCTTACAATATCTGAAACAAAATAAATAAGCTCAATTTTTTGAATGCTGGATATTTATCATCAAAAGCTGTACCACAGCCTATAAATTATTTATATAACCTATAATCTCTTTTTGTTTATATTAAATTCAGTTGAATACAGTGGGTAGTCTGACGATTAATGATCTATGCTGCTAAGGTTAAAGGTTCAATAACAAGTAGTAGTGACCCTAGGAGAGCTAATTATATCACGGTCCTGTCACTATCTGCTCCTGTTTTCCATCAAGCCCTGCTGCCGTGAGACTCTTAACCCCAGGTTACTCCACTGGGAATGTTTTTGCAGTTGGTCACATGGGATGAGAAACGACTAGTAATGTAAAGAACAAGAGGTCACAGGCATCCAGGAAACAAATGCTATACTGGATAATAAAGCTATTAGCTAAGCTAAACTCGAGAACCATATGTTTGCTACAAGCTGCTTGTGTCGTTATGTGAACAAAAATGATTAATTACCATTTTGTTGAAAAGTACTTTACCGTCTGTATGTTTGAGGTCCCAGAGACCCCAATTATGTCAAAATATGTGGAAAAAAAAGTTTTTTTTCAGACACCAAACCAAACGTGAGAGGTAAATATGTCTTGTGCATGTCTGCTCACGAGGAGAGAGAGGGAAAAAGAAGGATTACATACCATTTACAAAGACAATATGCTCAGCGTCCCTTGGTCAGTGATAATCTACTCAGTTATCAGGCTCACAGTGGATCAGCTGTGGACAGATTAAAGACAGAGGTTATCCAGACAGACTCTCATGTCTCTATCATTTGATCATCATCCCGATTTCATTCCTATACTCTAGCGGATTCATAATCAAAACAGAAACATGATAACAGCATGCGAGTCCTGATGATGATGGCCTCATTTGCATATCCATTAACATACATCTACATACTGCTCACTGTAAACGCAAACACAGTTTCCAGTCACGCAGACATCGAAATCATGCATCTGGCAAACCAGAGATACTCAGACTCCCGAAAAAGGAAATGCACTGAAATATTGAATCACCATCGGTTATGCAAGATTACTGTTCCATTAACATGACTATTTCTAAACACGCTTCTAAATACTCAGTCTCTAAAATTCTCCCAAGTGGCAATATTCATAATTTTCAGTACATCTGCTTTGTATATACAGTATTCATGGCACAATAATACAACAAAAATGGCTCTGTAACTGTTATGAAATAATTAGCAACCCAGGCTTCACACTCTTACACTCTTTTTGATAGTCCACCTCTATCAATAGACACTGAATTATTGACAGACAAAAACAATAAAAATTCAATGGAAAATTAATATATAATAACACAGGGATCAAAACTCTGGCTAGAATCTCTTTCTCTTTTTCGCTATGAATTCATGTGTGTTTCTCCTGGAGAGGGAATACTTGTGTTTTGATTACTGAGCTACTGGCACAAAATGCTTATGAACATCTGGTCTCAGAGTCCATAAACTGATAAATATATTTCAGGACACGGGACAAGTTATAACCTACTTAGTCTCATGTAGCCAGAATTTTTACTGAATTGCTTTTCTGGGTAAGAACTGATTACTTAAGGTTTTGTTACACTTAGCAGGTTTGGTACAATTAAAACAATCTCTTGTGTGATTGATCTCTTAATGGGGTTAATTTGAATAAGTGTGAATGCTGTCATCCAAACCTTGGTCCGCACCAAATAAGCAGCCTGAAACACCTTGAAAAGGTGAGTCTCTCCAACGCTATCTCACAGCAATTCGTACGTATTTTATGAGGTGGCTAATTCGTACGAATTCGTACGATTTAGTACGATTTGTCTAAACCCCAGTGACGGGTAGGTTTAGGGGCGGGGTTAGGTGTAGGTCATTCGTACAAATTCATACGAATTGGCAACTCGTAATTAAAATACGTATGATTTGGCAAAAATCGTATCAATTTGTATGAGTGAGGTCGTACGAATTCATACGAATTAGCCACCTTGTAAAATATGTACGAATTGCCGTGAGATCGGGCTGGTCTCTCGGCTTGTTCCAAACTAACTTTGGCGAGGTTTGACTGAAATATGAATGCAGACAAACCAAAAACAGGATGTCATTGTCACAAGATGTGACCCTAAAATAGACAGCATACCTGGTTCTTCTCGTCATAGGAGGTATTTTGCTCACAGTTCAGTACAGGCGTCTGAACTGTCATCTCCTTGCAGCAGATCTTTGTTTGTGTGTGCAATGGAGGAATTCCTTTTACTGTTTTGACTCCTTTACACATTTTCTAAGCTCTAAGTGGGTTATAAGCTGGTAAAAATACCACAATATATACACACAAAGAGTGCATTTAGCACAGCACACACCAGCAAAAAAACTGTCTAACCAGGTTGTGACTGCAACCTTATGCCTTTTGTTTTGTAACTTTAGATTCAGTGATAAAGATTACAGTGTGAACGCTAAGCGAACAGACCAAAAGAACCAACAAAAGTCTGTTGGCAAACATTGGTATATCCTGTGATCAAACAACACACAACACAACACAACACAACACAACACAACACAACACAACACAACAGCCTTGAATGTTAAGCATGCAATGATTACATTAAAATCTACAAAAAGGACTGGCAACATTTTAAATTTACTCTAAATTTAACCTAAATTGACCCTTCGGCGGGAGCTTGATTGACAGGTGATCTGATCAGTCATAACACCGAGTCTGACTGCCATTTAGTCCGACAAACAAACCAGAGAGGATTAACGTCTGAGTAGATTAACGTCTGGGGACTTGAACTTAAAAAATGGTGTGTACTGACGTCTTTCTGCGGTTGAAACAAGATACCTTCTGATGTTCATTCATGTTTATGTTGCACTATAACTAGTAAAGCAGAAGAGATGACCGGTTCACATGCCAGTTAAACTGAGGCGCTACGGCAATCTGTCACGACATATTAAAGAGCCATAAAACAGTATTTATTGATTGAATTTCTTTAAAAAAGAGACAACATTTGAAAGCTAAGAGTTTGTTTCATACCAGAAGTAACCTGCTCTGTCATGTCTGTCGGCACATTGATATGTCCTCTTTACGCAATGTATGTTCACACTTTATATTAGGTGGCCTTAACTACTATGTACTTACATCAAAAAATAAGTACAATGTACTTATTGTGGTCATATTGTATTTCAAAACACTTTTGCTGCTATTGAGGTGGGATATGTTTAAGGTTAGTGACAGGTTTGGTGGTATGGGTATAGGTTTAAGGGTCGGTTAAGGTGTAAGGGATGGGTCAACAGTGTAATTATAAATGTAATTACAGAAATTAATTACATATAGGTATTTTTAAATATATAAGTACAATGTAAAAACATGTATGTACACAATAAGTGCATTGTATCAAATGATTAATTTCAATGTAAGTACATAGTAGTTAAGGCCACCTAATATAAAGTGGGACCCAATGTATTTTTCACTGCGTGAGAACATGATGGGTGGCATGAGAGTGGCATGGCTTGTCAGATGTAGCAACAGTAACTAAGGGGGCAGGTCTTTTCGAAAGGTCAGCTGTTCAGAATTTTTTTTTTAGATTCTGATCCCACACGTGGATTTGTAATTGCTCCACTGAGCAAACTCAATCATCTCAGCAGTGATCAGATCCTCACAATCTATCAGGTATTCACTGTATAAGCCCTTACAGTCACTGGGGCTCTCATGGTCATGTGCCCTCCCAGTTAGTAGGTTCTTAAGATTCAGCTGTTATAAAAATAAGGTCATGGAAAAAAATAAACAGATCACAGCTCATCAACTATTTATGCCGCAGCTATTCAACCAAAACTTTTCTGGGTTGTTGGCACAGCAGCTCCCTAATGGAATAAAAAACAAAAAAAAAAACAAAAAAAAAAAACAGAGAAATATGATGAAACATAGAGTTTCACAGACAGTAAACAAAACAAAACAGACTGAAACAGAAAAGTATTCCTAGAGGTCCCCCTCATTAACCGGTAGTTTTAGTCACACTTGATAGATGTTGGGTAGTGGCTTGTACATAATGGAATTTTATATTTGGAAAAACAGTTTAACAGCTTACTGTTTCATATGCACATGCATTTTACAAATGAAATATTAATTTTCTAATAATCACATCATAAAATAAATTTTATAGTACTGATGCTAAAATGTCCCAAAATGGTAAAATGTACAAAATGGATGGATAGATTTATGGATGAAGATGATTTAATATTATAGGTGCAGTGTCAAAAAATGCAAAAAAGCAAGCCATTTATTTTTCCAGATCACACCAACATATTTCTTTTGCGTTGTTTATTGAATTATCTTGCTTGTGAAATACTTCAGGCAGCCTCATGCAGCAAAACAAATGCAAATTTTAAATTGCTTGTCCACACGTTGGGTTGGGATTTGCTTTCACATTTTTGAAAACCCCAGCAACGGTTTGTGCATATCTTAACTTTTGGTTTGTGACTTCCAAGTACACAAGCTACTTAGAGAACAGATGGCAAAGTGAGACACATTTAGACTGTGATAAAGCACGTCCAAGTGCCACATTTCTAGCAAGAGATGTCAGGTGTTTGGTATGAATGGGCAAAAAGTGTGATTTGCAAACAAAACATTCAGTTTAAACACGATATAAACCTCAAATCTGGAAAGAGAGGGAAAGTAAACATTGGCAGACGGCTCAGATTCTGTACAATGTGCACACACAAGTCTATCCTTGCTAGTGATTAGACTCAAGGTCATCATTTGAGTATATGAACAAATCAGTAAATCAAATAGCACAGGACATTTTTTAACCACACACACACACAAACACACACACACACACACACTTGTTCTGCTATCCTTGCGGGGACTCTCATAGGCATAATGTTGTTCTGCTGTACAGACCGTATTTTCTATCGTCCTACACCAACCCTACACCTAAACCTACCCCTTACAGGAAAATTTTCTGCATTTTTACATTTTCAAAAAACTTCATTCTGTGTGATTTATAAGCTTGTTTACCCGTGGGGACCTCAATTTAGGTCCCCACCGTGACACAAGTCCCCATGAGGCTGTGTGTATTCAGGTCTAAGTCCCCACCAGGATAGAAAAAACAAGTACACACACACACACACACACACACATATATATATATATAGCTTAATTTACATATTAAGGATATTGTAAGGACAATAATAAACTGTTTCTCTCTTTTTTGTTTCTCTTCTCTAAGTGTCTCCTGTTTGTCTCTAGCAGATGAAAGTATCATCCCTATTAGAACCTTGAATACTCTTGCTATAGAAAGTGGCTGCTTTCACACAGATAAATCTTCATCCTTGCCAAAAATCCTTAATAAGTGCACATACATGGAAAATTAAGAAAGAGAGACAGACTTAGTAACAGAGAAATTGGTACAATGGTGAAGTCAGTGGGAACTTCTTTCTACAAGACAGATACAAAAACACACTTGAGCATAATTGGCCCGTCTGTGAAGGTGTATGAAGTCAGTCTCACAGTAATTAAAGTCAGGGAGTGGGGGACAAGAGAAACATGGATAGAGAGAGATCACTGAGGTCTGAACTCTGTTTTTCTGGTGCCTTATAGTTGTACACCTATGGCAGTTGAAAGCACAAGCTCATGCAGTACATAGTCTGTGTTCACACTACAGACAATTTGTTTTTCAAATCTAATCGGATTTGTGTGCCTGGCAGTGTAGTCAATTTTTGGGTATATCCAAATTGTTGCTATAGTGATGATGTAGCACGCTGCCAAGTGACTTTCTTCAGCAACAACTGGGTGCAACAAGAGATATGAAGAGAGCAGATGATAAATTGGACATATTTGTCTAAATGGATCATGATGTGTAGCTGTGGCGCATCATTTCCATCACTGGCACCCGCTGTGTATCGTGACCTGAATGATGAAAAAACAAATATTAGTATGATATTTATGTAAATGCAGACCTCAGAATGAATCTATCCATCCATACGTCCATTGATTTTTTTTTTTTAAACCCTGTACAAAATAGTTTATTATTTATTGATGTAGGAGATCAAATAATTTCTGTCTAATGGATGTATATTTCTCAAGGATTACACATTCTATAAAACCATGAACTAAAAATGAAATGAAATAAACATAATCTACTCTATATTTTCTCAGCAAGGAAAATCTCAAGGCCTCAATACAGAAACGAAATGTGTATTCAAAATAAAAGCTGAATTATCTTTCACACAAAAGCTCTTTCAGATGTCAATGAATGGAGGACTGCTGAAACTCAAGGAGATGGAATGTGCCAACAATTGACAGTTCTAGTGACGTTAGTCTTGAGCGTCATTAGAAGCAAATGTTTATTCACGTATGTATGTGAAGCCAAACATTCCCATGATTTTTGTGACGCGATCCCTCATGAATGAACATTTGGATGCTTCCAGGCTCTGGTATTGGGACTGTTAAGAATGTCTTCAAAATCTGTTTCACTGAGTTCCAGCTTTCACTCCAACGAAATTCCATCTTTCAATGAGTTCATTGAAATGAACAATGGACAGAGAGCTTGAGTACAAATTAATGTCCCCTTGAAGGACTGCAAAGAGCTGCTTGAATTGTGATTAGATAAAAGCACTGATACATATTTCTTCATCAGTATTTAAGCATTTTGAAAACTCTCAATCAACTCACAGAAACTCAAAAACGTTGGCGCCTTGTGACGTTTTCATGCACAGTTATTTTGAACACAAATACATCATATTCATCTAACCGGGAGGTTTAAGATGGGCTTTTTCCTCAGAAACCACTTAAGATTTCAAGTAATAAAACAACTGAGCCACTGCTTAAGCCACAATACATCCAAATGGTCGATTACATCAGTTGTATCAGCATTCATTTCCGACAGGAATTGCTGGAAGACTTTTTTATTATATTCCTACAGCAACAATTTCTTTGAATAAACACACAAAAACACACGCTGATCTCTGAAGACCTGTTTGTGAAAAGGTATTTATTTAGCCAACATCACATTGTCAAACCTTTGCCCTTTAAGAAATACATTTTTGATGTAGAACAACTAGTAAAAATGGGTAGTTAATCCATTTTGGTTTCAATTTACTGCAGTGGTGGTCAAATCTGGAACTGCATTCTTCCTTTCTCCTAGTAGGCCAAACCTAATTACATTTCTAAATTAACCTGCGGGAGGAATTTAATAACGCTGGTGGGCCGCAGGTGGTCTGCGGTCCATTTTGGACACCCTGCTCTATTTTGCTATTTGATCAATGTTGTCATCAGTCTTCTTTTGATGTCTGCTGTTGTATCCTTGATAGAAGCAATTACTGATGAGTCATGGGTAATGTAGTGTGTTAAAAAAGGAGCAGGTAGCCATCTCTTACCTTTTGATCTTTCAATAATGCATCCTCTTGTGCCGCCTGATTTTAAGCCTGGCTTAAACCTCCCATAATGATTGAGCCATCATATTCACGAATGGAGATAGAATGACATCATCCGCACTGTCAACAGGGATGCTTCTCTGATTGTTAGAGTTGGAGACAGATATCGGGATGAGATGTCATTTTTTTTCAGTAGTAGAATTGATTAAAAGCTCTAGTCATCAGTGAGTCAGTGTGACTAATTAAACCCAAGGGTTCAGAGAATAAAATTACGCTAATTGCGGCATCTTCAGTGCTCAGTAGGAGACAAAAGCACATCTTTCTCACACGTAACGCGCATATATGTACACACGCAATGCGTACAAATCAAAGCTTAAAATGTTAAGCACCTTACAAAATGGTTGATATAGATTAACCACTTTTAAAATAATAATGAGATATCTGCTACACATGAACGTTCTGGCTTGTGGTTAAAAATTAAATTAAATTAAATTATTTTTTTTCCCCCACATTTATTTTGGTGCTCCTCACATGTAACGTCTATATATGTACACATGCTATGCATACAAATCAAAGCTTAAAATCTTAATCGGTTTATAAAATATTTGATATAGATTAACCACTTTTAAAATAATAATTGATTAAAAAAGAGATATCTGTTACACATGAATTCTGCCTTGTGGTTAAAACTGAAATGAAATGAATATGTTATTTTGATGCTTTTGTTTTTTAAAAAAATAAATTAAATTATTTTTAATAATGTCCTCCAAACTAAAATTATATTATATTTTAGATTAAAATTATATATAACCTTTCTGTTAATGATATAGTGATAAGGGTATTTTTCATAAATGTCAGGGGCAGAATGTCATATCTTTTGACCAAAACAATATATGTTTGAATTTTTTTTATTTTTTTACATTTTTGCTGTTCTTCAATACCTTCTGATTTTTTTCGCTGTTTAAAAGCTGAATAGTCAATATTGTCTTATAATATGCTATGCAACAAAAGGTTCCCATTGTGACAATTTGGAGCATGTTGTCAAAAATGTCAATATGTGTTCAGTGAATTGTATCTTTTCCCTATTCAGTAACAGTGGACATTAAAAAGCTTTCTGGTAGCCTTTAAAGTTTATGTCTATACAAAATTCGTCTTTGACAATGAGAAACATTCACTGGAGTGCGACAACCTGCCCAGGTCTCCCTTTCTAAAAAATGTTTAAACAGGATTGAAAATGCAAGATGTGTTTCACAGGCTTTGAAAAATGCAGAGACAGAGACAAATAAGAAAGATGTCTCAGCAAAACACATTCACAAAGCGCAAATCAATATCCCGGTCTTCCTGTCTGGCGAAAGCATGCGAACAAAGAACTAACCTTTAAAGTCCCAATCAGTCCTCACGCCGCCTTTCAGCCAGAAACTACTGCTCTGTCTCCTGGAAGAGAAATGCTTTGGTGACATTTTGAATGTGAGCAAAAGCTTTTGTTCTTTGTGATTATGTGAGTGTGCACGTGCGAGTATGTGTGTGTGTTTCGCTCCTGTCAGTATGAGGCAGTTATAACAGGGGAAACAGAGTTAAATCCCAGAAAGCTCGGCTCACTCTCCTCTTCATGCTTGGCTAGTTAACACCTGACATTTGGTGTTGGAGGGGCAATCCCTGAGCACTCATCTCAGAGAGCGAGAGAGACAGAGAAAGAAAGCGAGGACAGAATAAATGTGGATCAATAGCATTTGTGAAACCTCCTCTAGTTCTGGCAGGAATGCAGATATCCTTTTACCCAAACACTAGAGAGCAGAGACAGAGAGGACCGTACTGCATGAGTGACTTTACATCTTCACCAAACAAGCCCCAGATGGGTTAGTGTCAACAGAGAGACACTGACCATCAGATGGACAGACAGACAGAGAAAGAGCAAGAGAGATTACGGTGCAGGAGAAAATATAAATCAGATACCCAGGACATACACTTGATCCACTCAATACTCATTTAGCAATTTAGTTCTACTCCTGATAAGTTACCATAGCAACAGACTTCCACTGCTCCAGGGAAGCAGTAGAGCAGCCAGGAATTTTGTGTTTGGGTGTGTGTGTCTGAGCGTTATAGAAAAAGAGGTTACAATATACGCATTCATATACAGTCATCATTGTTTAATATTGAGTAAATTGCATTTTAAAGGCATTGTTTTTGCTACTGGATGATCCAAATGAGCAACACTGCAATCAACATATGCTTCTGAAATGTTGCAGTGATCCAGACAGTTTCGTTCTTGAATGAATTTGTGTTTTTGAATCAGTGGAGTGAATGATTCAATGACTTGTTTGTGTCATTCCTGAATGAATCATTGTGTTTCAACAAATCAGTTGAGTGAAGGATTTAGCAACTCATAAAGACAGTCATTGTAACCTTTAGAAAGCTACCTGGTCTCATGGCATAAACGTGCCTGGGCGCACTTTTTAGCGAGATGCGAAATACGTACCAATAAGTACATATCACTGCAGTTTCCAAAAGAAATGAATACTAGAGGCAGTAAAGCTCCGACGCCTTTTATTCCTTTTCATACAAATTTACAGAGTTTCGATTTATAAAGTGTAATTTTCACAAATTACTTGAAGAATATCTTGTTATGACTTCAAAACAATATTAATATGCTGGGAAATTTGAAAACTGATGCTTTTGAACATTAGCATTACACATATCCAACTTCATATCTATGGGTTTTCATAGACAGTAGGTTTGTTCGGTAGCTCACGGAGTATGGAGACGTACTTGAGAGGTGAGGAGCTCCGGTTCGCCAAAACAGTTCAAATCTGCATATAATGAAGTTCAAATAGCATGGTCGTATCAACAAGTTTTGCATTTGTCAACACTATCGGGTAGGTTTAGGGTTGGGTTTAGTGTAGGGCATATTTCCAACACGACAGAGCATTCATTTTTAGCGACAGTCCCTGGATATTTGAATTCTGAACCACCACAATACCTACGGTACCTGAAGCAATGTAAAGAAAACAAAGCAATACGTACCTATATCAACATAATAAAAACGTGCCAGGGTTTACGTATTGAACCCGTGTTTTGGCGCCACTCAGTGGACATTTCTCTTTGAAACTGCGGCGAAACGTGCAGTAAGGTACGTAAAAACGGTCTCGCTAAAAAGTGCACCCAGGTACATTATGCAATGAGACCAGTTTGTTACTGAAATTTCACACTACTGTCTGTAACATGCAAACAAGAAGTTTATATTGAGTAACTTACATTTTAACCGTAATGTTTTTGTTACACCAGTGGAAGATCCAAGTGAGCAACATTAGAATCAACACAGGTTACTAAAGTTTGAATGATGCAGTTTAGTTCCTGAATGAATTGGTGGTTTTGAATCAGTGGAGTGGATGATTCAGTGACACACATGTGTCGTTTCTGAATGAATCATTATGTTTTAGCAGATGAGTGTATGATTTAATGACTCATAATTGAGTTAAATTTTAGACACAATATTTTTGCTACACCAATGGAAAAGCCAAATGAGCAACATTAGAATCAACACTCCTTCCTGAAATGTTTCAATGACCTAGACAGTTTTGTTCCTGAACGAATAAGTGTTTGGGAATCAGTGGAGTGAATGATTCAATGACGAGTTGTTCCTGAATGAATCATTGTGTTTTATTGGTTGAGTGAATGATTTAATGACTCATAAAGACAGTCATTTATAACCTGAAAGAGTCACTGAAAATCCCCACCACTGGAACACACAAACGTTGACAAGTGGTGTGACAAAAACAGTGAAAAGTCCCAGTGCTATTTGAACATCCTTGAATGCTACTAACATAATGTGTACTTTTGACGTACTTTTTAGATTTTCTTACAACTGAAATTGATATAGTCATGTGACTTCTACACTGAGTGATCACTGGATGATATTTCATGTCAGCTTTTTCCTCTCACAAATGGATGTACTAGTAAACTACATAACATTTGCGTGCATGCAGTACTGACTTTAATTACCAGATGTCACAGCAAAAGAAGCATCTGTAGTGAATTTACAATGTTTTGTGCCTAAAAACATAACTGGATTTAATTAAATTATAAAAACATAAGGGAACATAAGATCTCATTTTAGCAATACCTACTGAGGCATTAAAAAACAAAAACAGACAGAGAGTTAGGCACCAAAATATAATTCGACAGGGCACCTTCACACTATGCATGCAGCATCACACAAGGGCTCTTTATTATGGCCATCTATGGTACGTTTATTCATTTATTCATTTAGCAAATGATTCTATGTGAAGCAAATTACAAATGAGGAAAACAACATTGCTGAAGAAATGCTGCAAAGATAAAAACTGAGCAAGAACAGAAATATAAGGTGTGACACAGTGGAACAACTGTACAAGAATATAAATATAAAAAAATTAGTTGCATGTTAACTAAATTCACTTTAAGCAGATATACACACTTACAAACTTTGATTTCTGGAAAAACAGAGCAAAAATATTGATGACTCATTCTGCAAAAATCTGTTTTTTGTCCAATCAAATATTCTGTAGAATAAGAATGTCCTGCCCCTATTTTCTGCAACTGACAAGCAAGTTGTTTTTTTTAACTAACAAGTTATCATTTGCAGTTGTGATTTAACTAAATATTACTTTCTGGTTAAAAGTAACAAATTTGATATGCTTTGCCCAAACTTCCTATTTCATTAAGACATACTGTACATCAACACTGCACATAATCTACTTCCTGAGGTTTTTAAACCATTGTGTTTATCATTTATTACATGACAGAAATAGTGAGACTAGTATGCTATTTCAAATTTAGCATTCCTTTCTGCTTCTTGGACATGTTGCTCTGGAAAAATGTAGAGCAAAGGATAGAGAATGGAGAAGTTTTATTAAAAGAATGCACATTTTTGGTTCTCAGTTGTCTGAATTTTACATGAATGTTATGTGGACAGGGATTCTGAGTAGACAGATGTAGTTCCACCGTTACAACTTGTAAGAAGACTACACTATATACTACAGATGAAAAAGTCTTCTTGCATATAAATACTCCAGATTAAACATCATGGGTGGATGTTAACCCAAGTATAGTGTATATATACATTCACATTTGAGTTTGCTGTCTGATGGGGTTTAACGTTTCCGTTCTGTTGGTGTAGTATCCTTTGAGATATGAAGTTATCAGCCTACTATCACAGGGACTGGGAAGATGGCAGTCGCAGACGTGTTCTTCTTTAATTTAGCAACCTAATTCCCTCGGTGGCCCCACTTGCTAGGAGACAGCGGCTTGTGCAGCACTGCTGGTGAAGATGACTCTCCTCTCACTCCCGATTTAATGAGCATGCAGGTTTATCGATAAGCCCTTGGGATAGGCACAAACCCCCTGCGATTTCCGCCGCCGAGCCACCAGATTGACGTGTGAAAGAGCGCAAGTACGGCTAGACGTCTTTCTGATTTATGCATATTTAACAATCAATACAATGAAAAACGTATAAAGTCTGGCTCCCAGTAAAGTTAATCTCACATTTCAGCTCCATGTTCTTCATTTAGATAAGGCTGACACAAAATAAATTGGGACATTTGCAATTTTTGTAGGTGTTAGGTGCATTTGGGTGTGTGATGGAGAACTAGTTGTCACTCATTTTTTATTTTAGTGAGTATTTTTCAAAGTAGGTTTAAGTCTGTTTCTGCATAGACACATATTTTGAAGTCACAGGAATTACATCTACCTGTTTATCACAGGAATAAATTACATTTTAAAATATATTCAAATAGAAAACCTTTACTATGAATAGTATTTCACAATATTACCATTCTTACTGTATTTTTGGTCAAATAAATGCAGCCTTGGTGAGCATTAGAGATTTCTTAAAAAAAAAAAACAATCTTAATTATTCCAAATTTTTGGTAGTGTAGATAATATAAGTGAATGTGATTAAAAATGTACAATTTAATATAATATTGTTGGATATAAAGCACCATTTACTTTTGGTCCACAGCCCTAAGTCAAGTTTGATTTTTGGTAGTACAAAGTTCGGGCACCTCTGGTTTAGGCAGAATTCAAAATGTGGTAGAATAGTAAAACAGTTATGGTTGTGGTTAGTTATACAGTACAAGAGCGTAGCAGTCTTTTTCCAACAAGTGATGGCATAACATGAAAAAAGCCTACATCTGTTTTTTTTAGGCATGCACATTATACAATATGGCATCAGTTCAGTGTGTAGAGGTGCTGTTGAGTGCGCAGCCAACAACCGAGTGAGTGCACAAAGTACATGGAGCGAGCAGAGGCACAGCTGAACAAGTGTATCAAGAGCACTCTCTGAGAATATCCCTGCTCTCAAGTAGCTCTGGGAATCTTAATCTAACCATAACATGCATAAGAAGCATCGCTCCTTTGAGTTGCTTCAGTAGTTATCTGTTTCTGATTAGCAGCTTCATGGACCACAATGAAAACCGGCTAGTCGTCTAACTTTTTTCTTGTAGCATTGTGTTCAACATTTTCAAAATAGCTTCACCTGCACTGAGTGTTATGTAGACTGTGTTAAGTGCTACATCTAGGAAACACTAGGAAAGTGTAGTAATTGTCTACAGGTGTATTCAATATGAAATACTAGAGTACACTAACAAACTGTAATGCCGTTGTGAAAAAGAAGTATACTTTAGCATATTTTTAAAAGAGTATTTATAACAAAAAATGTACTTTTAAATAATACATTCAAGTGCAATTAGCTGAGCTTTAGAGTGCCTTTTTGACTTAAATAGGACTTAAAGGAATTTTTATGTGTCATTTCATAATTCTATTGTTTTTGAAAAATGGTTAAAATGAACTGACAAGCATTTATGGTAAAGTATTACTTTAATGTCATTCATATAGGAACTTGTATGTTCGGTTAGAAATCTTGGTGGAATCTTCGATGACCAGCTGACTTTCAAAGACCACATTGCAAAAACTGCTCGATCATGCAGGTTTGCATTGCACAACATCAGAAAGATCAGGCCCTCCTTACACAGCATGCTGCACAACTTCTTGTCCAGGCCCTTGTCATTCCTAGACTGGACTACTGCAATGCTCTTCTAGCTGGACTTCCATCATGCAGAACAGCCACAGGCTCAGCATCCTTCTACTTCCACTCACTTATGAGAATCTACATCCCCTCCAGAAGTCTGAGATCTGCGAGTGAGCGACGCCTAGTGGTGCCATCACAGAGAGGCACAAAATCACTTTCCAGAACGTTTTCATTCACTGTTCCTGGCTGGTGGAATGAACTTCCCACCCCTATCCGGAATGCTGAATCCCTGACAATTTTCAAGCGACACCTGAAAACTCATCTCTTCCGTCATCACTTGACTTCATCTTAAAAAAAAAACAAAAAAACTCTGCTTTCTTTCCTTAACCTCTCCCTGTCTAGCTAGTATTTACTCTGAACAATGCCTGAAACATTGTATTGCAAACACTTCCTGTGTCTATTTGCCTCTTTATAATGAATCACTTATTGCATTCCTCAATTGTAAGTCGCTTTGGATAAAAGCATCTGCTAAATGAATACAACTAAATGTAAATGTAGTATTTTTAATACTAATTTTAATCTGGTTAAAATTCTGGTTGATGTTACATTCGGTCAAGTCTAATGCATTGAATTGTGGGATATAGCAAGCTCATTTCTTTTGTGGAAAAGAGCAGCATGAACATTGCTCAAAATATCTCCTTTTGTGTTTCAAAAAACCCCCCCCCAAAAACAAAATCAGACAAGTTTGGAATGACACGAGGGTGAATAAATTATGTCGAAAGTAACAATTTGGAGTGATCTAACCCTTTAAGTAGATTTTATGGGACCACAGCTGTCCTGTATTATATTAGGCTGTAGATAAGCTTGACTCCAGTTTGATGGTCCCGGTGTTCAAAGGTCTTTGTATCGATTCAGTAAAAATTCACCGCTGTGAATGACCTTTCCTTCACCTTCTCCTTTCTTGAGCAGGGCAGGACAACGGCTTTAATTAGCCTCCTGATACAGCAGGATCTGTCTGCCACACATAACCACACATAACCACACACACACACGCGCACACGCACACACACACACACACACACACACATACATACATACATACACACACACACACACACACACATATGTATGTATGCATACATTGGTTAGAGTCTGTAAACAGCATAAACAGGGTCATAAATATGAAAAGGGTGTAACTCAATGTTATGGTTGTATGATAGTTTCACAGTGTAAACTATACTCCAGAGAAATCAGTCATTTAATTAGACAGATGGTGAAATGAGGCAGTGAAAAAGCCTCTTTCTTTATCCCTCTCTCTGAAACTCCTCACAAACACACTGACACGGTGCCCAGAAAAATCTCCAGTCCTCACAGGTGTCACACCGCCCTCTGGGGAATGAAAGAGGAAATGCATGCACCGCATCCAACAGACATTCATACAAACTACACGCTGACATAAAATAATAAAAACTAAAAAAATGACATCAGTACATTTAGGCCAACATATAGACAGTTTTAACCATACAACTATGATTTTTAACGTTATTTTTGAGCAATATCTTCAAGAAGACACTGATTTTTGTTTCTGAGTCCCTGTGCCAAGGAGGTGGTTTAGAAACTAGTCGGTTAATTAAAAACAATCCTAAAAAGGAAGTCATTTTCTTAAAATAGTGCCAAATATTTTTTGGGGTAAGGAACAAAAGCCAAAAATACATAACTGAAGAGACAGATTTATGTGGTGAGGTTTCAAAAATCTGGCAATGGAAACTAATTGGGCCAAAATGTGACCAAAATGTCAGTGAAGCGCCATTTGGGTATCAATAAAAGCTGGTGGTTGTAATGAATCTCACAAATTGTATCTCTATGGAACAACTGGAAATGTTTTCTGGAGCCCTGTTTTGAAGGGGCCCTATTAAGGTCCTTGATGGTACAACATATTCATCAGGCCTGAAGAAGGGCTTGTCCCTAAAATCATTGTCCCAGTCCTCATAGAGTAACTATACAAAAAATACTGATTACAAATATAAAACAACACAACACTACACACACACACACACACATACATACACATAAATGTTCTCATGAAAAAAAAAAAAAATAAAACACACACACAAACACACACACACACATAAATATACACACTGTACTGCGCTACGTGATTGATTCATTGATTGATTCATTGATATAATATATTGATATATTGTTGAGTATGCTGGATTGCAAATATTGCAATTACAGAAAATCTGATTGTTATTTGCAATGTCTTATATGAGTGTATATATTTGCTATAAATATATACAGATATTGTATATGTATTTATTTAATTATATAACCCAGTTGAGCATACAGGTTTGCAAAGATAGAAAATGTGACAAGACAAAAGACTAATTTGATTGTTATTTGCATTGTTTTTATATATATGTATGCTATGTAAATAATTATATATAACAAATAATTCTATAAAAAATAAAGACATTGTATATTTATTTATTTAAATAACTCTTAAGTATGCAGGACTGCAAAGATATAAATTTTTATTGTTATTTGCAATGTTTATATGAGTTGGGAGTCCGCAAACCGTCTATGGTTATGAAAGTGGTCCCTAATTCAAGTTAGAGAAACCTTGCCCTAATAGCACAATACCTGTAACTGGGGTTGGAAACATGATGGGGATAAGTTGGTAAGTGACCCTCTTCACGTCTCTGTGTCAAGTGTCTAATAATTAGGAGGCAGAAGAATCAATCTTTCTTTGTTATCTTGTTTCCTAGACAACACCGTCCTCAAATGTGATCCAAATTTATGTACAATGACAAGCGCAAAAGGTATCAGGCAATAGAAGGAGATTTCAGTGCTTAATGAGAGAGAAACACACTTACATGTGCACACACAAACATAAACACACACACACACACACACACACACACACACACATACACTTACAAAGAGGATGACCTTTCCCCTCTTGATTCCCTGACATTAAACAGCTGTCAGACAGATCACAGGAACCGTAATTACACTGACACATTCAAAGAGGAGTAGAGAGAGAGAGAGCAAGAGAGATAGCAAGAAAAAGACAGAGAGAGAGTGAATGTCACTGGGAGCAGGTATTTTGCCTTTTATCTGGCCTAGGCTAATTAGAAAGCCTTGCAAGCCCTTTCAAACTACACACACACACACACACACACACACACACACACACACACACACACACACACACTCGCTGAACACACACAGTGGCAACTTTTAATTAAGGAGCCATGCATTGCCTACAGCGACCTTGTAACCCCACCTTTGGATTTCATTGGACAAAATGTAACCTGTCACTGTAGTAAGGCAACTTATCTTAGTAACTAGTTTCTTCACCCCTCCAATCCTCAGTTTTGGTCTGTGTCTGCCTGTCTGTCTTGTTCTGTCTCTGTATGTATGTGTCTCAGCTGCTGTTATATGGCTTCTGGCTAGTGTATGTGAGTGATGGACCCTGACATGTCCTTAAACAGTCTGTATTCAGTGTACCAGGTCATTTGAAGTCACTCTAAGCCCTGATTTCCCTTACTGCAGTCTGCTTGTGCATAACAGTGTTGGCGAGAACAGCTAAAAGTAGTAATGCTTCCTAACTTAACTACATTTTTCAGCATTGTGACAGTAGCTCTGCTGTTTTCAAAACAGAGTAGCTTTTCTCAAACTTTTTCTACAGGTATTTTTGTAACATTGTTATTTCAGACAGCTCTTTAGCGAGAAAGCAATTGGTAAGAGACTAAATATCTTTTCTGCACGGAGAAGTTCTGTTCAGTTTAGTTAATCATTTATAGGTGATTTATTTGACTCTGTAGATGCCAGTTGGCCTTATTTTGTTGTTTAATATTATTTTACTTTATTAAATGTAAATAGGTAAATTATGCATAATTACATGCAACTAACCCAAAATGCAACCTTATTCCTAACCCTAATCCTACAGTACATGTTATTAATTAATATTTCTTAGTACTTAAAGGAACAGTTCAACCCAAAAATTAAATTTTTTTGAAAATGTACTCACCCCCAGGCCATCCAAGATGTAGATGAGTTTCTTTATGGGAACAGATTTGGTGAAATTTAGCATTACATCACTTGCTCACCAATGGATCCTCTGCAGTGAATGGGTGCCGTCAGAACGAGCATCCAAACGGCCGATAAAAACATCACAATAATCCACAATTAATCCACATGACTCCAGTTCATCAGTTAGCCTCTTTTGAAGTGAATTTATGTTTGTAAGCAACAAATCCATTATTATGACATTTTAAATTAAAGTTCGTTTTAGCCAAAATATGAGTCCATAATCCATAATGATGGTACATAATAAATGTATAATTACACTGTAGCAAGGACACCTTAAAAATAAAGTGCAACCTTTTTTTTTTTTTTTTTACTATGAATTTATATTATTTATAATATTAACATATATACTATTATTAATATTAAATACAACTGTTCATCGCTGTTTTCAATTGTTCTAAATTTTGGTTATATTTTCTATAGTGTAAATTATTTTGCATTTATAAAAGTTGGTTACTATTAATATTATATTTATATTTATTAAATACAGCTGTTCATCGCTGTTTTCAATTACTCTAAATTTTGGTTATATTTTCTATACACTCTAAAAAAATGGTGCTATATAGCACTAAAAGTGGTTCTTTGGCTCGTAATCATAGGGGAACCACTTTTGGTGCTGTATAGCACCAAATCTTGGTGCTTCAGTTGTTCTTCAGCGGTTCTTTGGTATGACCGAGGGGCTATATAGCACCGCTACCATATACAGAACCTGTTAAGCTCCTGTATGGTTCTTCAGCGGTTCTTTGGGGTGATTAAGGTGCTATATAGCACCACTGCCATACAAAGAACCTGTTAAGCCCCTTTAAAGGTTCTTTACGAGCCAAAGAACCACTGTTGTTGCTGTTTAGCACCATTTTTGTCGAAGAAATACAATGCGATATGGCACCTCTTATGGTTATAAATAGCACCATTTGACAAAGGTGCTGTATAGCACCTTTAAAGATACGGTGCTATATAGCACCAAAAGTGGTTCCCCTATGAGTATGAGCCAAGAACCACTTTTAGTACTATATAGCACCATTTTTTTTTGGTGTAAATTATTTTGCATTTATAAAAGTTGGTTACTAGTACTATTATATTAATATTTATTAAATACAGCTGTTCATCACTGTTTTCAATTACTCTAAATTTTGTTTATATTTTCTATAGTGTAAATTATTTTGCATTTATAAATATTGGTTACTCTGACCTTTAAAAAAATCAGTGAAAACATCCTTTAAATAAATCTTTAAATGAAATGTTACAAATGAGAAAAATAAGTTGTATGTCCCTTTTAGAAGTAAATAAATATAAAGAATTGCCTATTTGTAAATGTGTTCACCCTACACTTGTATACCACTGTATACATTTCCATTTTATAAAATGTTCTGGAAAAAAATGTTGGAAAAAAAATTCTTCAGGTTGTTAAAATGTTCTTCCCAATTTTCATACTATCCATCCTAAATAGTATTCAAAAATAGAATTAGTGTGCCCCAATCCATAGTAGCTTATGTTAAATGAGCATGCCAAAGATACTCAGATGGTCTATTTCTGGTTAGAATTTGAAGTGCAGAATGATGCACATAACCAAACTAAACTTTTAAGAACTGGTTCTTCTCCGACCAAAAAAAAAAAAAAAAAAAAGTCTGGAACCTTTATTTTTAACAGAGTAATATGTAAATCCAACTGATTCAGTATATTTGGTTATATTTTATATTAATATTTCAATATAGTTACTTTATTAGCAGCTTGTAGTGTAACTAAACTATCCAAAGAGTTGCTTGACACTAGCTCAATTATTAGTAGCTTGTACCTCGACAAGCTACAGTTTTAAAATTGCTTCCCCAACACTGTGGTGCATAAGCCGTTATCACTCCACCAGGGCACAGAGTCTTGTTTACAAGGTACCAGGGAGCCACACTGATACACACACACTGTGATGTTCGTTAGCGCAAAAGTCCAAAACTGGCAAATATCTGTTTTTTTCCTGTATTGGTTGAGTTTATGTTTGTTGTGTGTGCACTGGTGTGTGTTTTGTGTATGTGTGAATGTGTGTTTGACACTCGGCGTAGCGTGACCACAGAGCTCATCCAATCGATGCCCATTTTCAGAGCATGACCCCGTTACCATGCCGTTGACAAACTGCCGGTCCACAGAGGAATGATTTGAACAGAGCCACTCCACTGAACATGCACACTCAAACACATTCTCACACAATCTGCTGTGAGGATATATATCTCTGGACACTGTACTGCAAGAATGCCGCATGCAGTTGGGCCTTTCTCATTTAAAAGTAGTAGTTGCATTAACTTTGAACTGACACTTTAAGGAAAGAAAAAACATGATTAAAGTGATTAATCATAAGGCTGTAACAATATTAGCAGTGCCGCACTGCAGAAAAGTACACAGCTAAAGCAGAACTGCAGAACTGTCAGGAAAAAGACAGTTTTATTTATTTATTTTGAAAGATAACAAAGCTCTGCATCTTTACACAAAAAAAAAACTCTGCTTATTTGCAAAAAAAGCCTAGTATTACCTAATTTATTTTGCTGAGTTCATAAATTTCCATCACATCAAGCAGTAAGATGTCAAAAGTTTAGGTTTTAATAACAGACATTCAAAATGTATCGTTTAACTTAAAATCTGCAAAGGTGTGAAAAATATGCTCAAATACTCAGTTTTTCCTCAAAGAACATTAAACAAGTTTATACTGTAAATAAATATGCTTTTCTTCCACAAAATCTGTGATTTTCTGTCATTGTTTAGATGTAGTAAAACACCCACAGATCTAGCAGAAAACATCTGTGTCATATTTGCATTTTCTTCTATCACTGGACATAATTAAAATCTTGAAATAGGCATAAAATAATTTTCAGAATCATTCATGCGTTTGAAAATCAGCTAAGAACTGAACAACTAGGAATATATAAATGCTGACACAGAGGAATATATAAGTCATGTCTTTGTATCAGTTTCTTTCCTGATTAAAAGAAAATACAAGACTTCAACATACAAATGGTTGAAGAAAATAGCAAAAATCCACATTTTATTTTGTGAGTAAGTGTGGTGTGGCACTTTTTTTCAAATCAGTGCCCAAAAAGTAATAAGAAAGAAGTATTGGATTGCATTTAATATTGGATTTCATTCAGCAAATATGGCGCAAGGTGGTGTAATGCGGTGCCTTCATAGTTTTAGTTCTAGTTTAGTTCATAGAACATTTAGTTCTGGTCCTCTAATTTGATTGGCCAACTGGCATTTCAAGACTGCAGTCGAACAGCAGTGGACGTTCCACATCAGAGTATGTGAGCAGTGAGTGTTTGTTTTTTTGATCAGCCATTTACAGGCTCTGGGAAACATGCTGCTGTGTGGAAACTATAAGAACCAGAACTCAACCTGATAATAAAGACCCTAAGGGCAACAAACATATACAGTATTTGGTCAAAACCCTCAAGTCTCACTCAAACTCACCCAAAAAGAAACAATCTGGAGCGCACTGTAAATAAGTTAGAACACTTCTGCCGAGCCCGAGGCCTGTAATGTAGGATCAGAGGGGACTCTTCAGGGAGGTTCACATGTTCCTCAGGTCTTGGAGCTACTGTACTCAATCCGCAATTATCCATTTCAACACTTTGTCCTTCAGTGCATTCACTATCCAAACGTAACCAAACTGCATAATCTCTCAAAACAAAGACAAATGAAGACAGGGGAAATGTACTAAGTTCTCCAGATCACATGGAGAAGACAATTTGTAACTATTTTGCATTTTGAGTTCTTACATTTTTGTCAAATCTGCTCCCACTGAGGGTTAAGTTCAGGGGTGGACCTTCATGCTTACCTTAAAAAAAATCTTACAATTTCATATGAATCCAATTGTACAGATTCACACAAAATGGCTAGGTTCATGAAGTAGTTACAGTTAACTACAGAAAGAGCTAGCTACAGAAATCACCACATTTATTAACATAAAAATGTAAACAAACATGGGTTTAGGTTTAGATAAATTAATTATATACAGTAATAGAGCCTGTAAAACATGAATAAAAAAGGATCTATTTTCTAAATGCATGCTATAGATCTTATTGTGAATGATTCATCCAAACATATGTTTCATTTCGTTTTATTTATTTATTTATTTATTTTTTTGACATCACATATTTTTATTACAGTTTAAATTCTCCATCTTCTGGTAACCAAAAGCTAGAAATAGACCAATCAATCCAAGAAATAAACCAAGAAATAGACAAATCAATAAAAGAGAATCATTTTTAGAATATGTGCAATAATGTCCGCTCAACAAAACCACAAGACATACCAATCAAAAATAGTAAAAGATTTAAAGAAATAAAGCATTCTGAAAACTTAAAGAAATAAGTCAGACAAAATTGGAAAAATATTTGATTGGAGAATGCACAAAATGACTTGCTTTGCCAATTATATAAGAAAACCTGGCATGGAAACTGAGGAATGTAAAAAAACCGTCTTGGTCTGACAGCATGATGGGTGAAATGTTCAAACACAGACACCTGAGCAGCAGAGGGCTGAGCTCAAATTTTTCAACCTTGGACTTAGTTCAGACTGTTTTACTGTCAGGAAAACTAAACCACACAAAAAATGGAGAAATATTTTCATGCCTTATTGATTCGATTTGGCATGATGGATTATATTACAGCTTCTGCCAAGAAGGGGGCGTAGGGGTAAAGATGGCAATCAAATCAATGCACTCTGACAATACAGTAAATGTGCAATAAAAGCTGCCAGCAGAATGTACAGAACACTTTTCTTAGTAAAAAGTTCAACTCAGAAGTGAGTCCAACATTGTTCAACATTTACATTACGTATACATTAGCACTGCAGAAGTGTCTACAGCCCCTGGTCTCACTCTACAAGACAAAGAAAGCACATTTCTGCTCTATGCAGATGAGCCGCTGCTGTCGGCCTTCCCATCAGACTGCAGCAGCACCTGTGGCCTTCAGCTCTTACTATACTCTCTGTTCTGTTAAGTGCTGTATAAGTTACTTTTAATTAACCCTCATGCTCCAACAGCTCAAAAAACACACTATTTATGACTTCTCTTAGCCTTATGAGAATTGAAACAAAATTTCTACTTAATGTTACTGAAAAATTACATTATTTATAATGCCTTTCAAAAGTTTAGGGCAAGGACACATTACACAGTGTCAGCAATGATGCACTGAATTGATCAAAAGTGACAGTAAAGACTTTTACATTGATACGAAAAAAAGCAGTTCATGGTTTCTACTAAAAATTAAGCAGTGCAACTGTTTTGAAGATTGATAATAATGTTTCTTGAGCAGCAAATGTCAGAGTTGCCAGCACATGAATAAATTATATTTTAAAATATATGCAAATAAAAAATTATAATAATATTTCCCAATATTACTGTTTTTATTGTACAACCCCAAATCAGAAAAAGTTGGGACAGTATGGAAAACGCAAATAAAAAAAGAACGTAGTGATTTCTAAATTTACTTTGACTTGTATTTCATTGCAGACAATATGAACACAAA
>JAFVLL020010496.1:0-18855 GCA_021397915.2 Tor tambroides
TCAATCATGGCCTCCCAATAATCCCCATCCACTTGATTGGCTCTATCACTCTCTCTCCTCTCCACCTGTAGCTGGTGTGTGGTGAGCGCACTGGCACCGTTGTCCTGTGGCTGCCGCCGCATCATCCAAGTGGATGCTGCACACTGGTGGTGGTTGAGGAGAGACCCCCCACATGACTGTAAAGCGCTTTGGGTGTATAGCAATGCACAATAAAAGCGCTATATAAATGCCTCATTCATTCATTCAAAACACATTTCTGTTTTTTTAGAAATACATTTTGGAATTTAAAATATATAGTTCAGTCATGAAACTCTAGATGGCACAAGCTGACGGGTTGTTAATGTAAATGATGATATTCAGAGAGTTAAACGACTTGGCACAAGCTGATTGGTTCATGCTGCATATGCAGCCAATGAGCTTACTGCCTTGCATTTATAAGGCTGGCTAGCATTCACTCGAGATTCCTGCAGCGCGCTTTCAGAGTTTCTCTGAAAACCTCCACCTTCCCCAGCTCCACCTGTATAGATCTGCTACAGGTTATTTTATATGCTATTTGGGCAGCAGCAGTATGTCTTAAATACTCATGGCACCATATTGCCATATGCATTGGCAGTAGCTAGTTCCTGTACTTGCTTGCAGCAGCAGCAATCTACAACTACAGCAATAACCAACAGCAGCGTAACAGATCTATTCCGCCAAGACCAAATACATTAACATTGTCATATCCATCACCATGCTAAAATCTTCCGAGAGTTGTCATGATTGAAATAATGTTTTCCTTACTTTGGCATTTGCATTAGAGAAAACTCTGTGATGTGTGTGTGTGAAAACATGACATTTGTTATGAGAGAGAGTACACAGTGTGAAGAAGAGACATGAATGGCATAAAGTATGTCAGATCGTTTATCTGGGTAACTGAAACGGGCTCTACTTTCATGTCTCTTGTGTCACACCACAGACTTGCTCTCTTTTGTTTTATGCATTCATTTAATATTTTTGTAAAACTTAATATTTTTGTAAGGTGATAGTAAAAGTCTTCACTAAAATGATGTGTTCAATATCATTAACATGATCACTCAAGAATAATAAAGAGTCAAGAATAATAACAAAAGTTGCGTAATATTCAGCTGTATCGTTTCCACGATTATGCTGCTCTATAGCTTTTCCCAGCACAGGCTCAAGGATATTCATGTGTCATAAGGAAATCCTTCTTAGGCTGGTTTTGACTATTTAAGTGATGATTGAAAGTTTGAAGACAAACTTGATCAGAAGAGGAAGATGGAAGCTCTGACTCTCCTTCTCTGTCTGCTTCTAACTGCCTTTCAAGGTAAGATTATCATTCACTGGAGAAAACTGTACAACTTATGGAACAGCTGCTAGCTTGAACATCATATGTTTTGCTCAAATGATTTCTCAGTGCAGAGAGATGAGTTTTGCAGTCATAGATAAAAAAAAATCATTTAATACATTGCACATACAGATTACAGAGAGACAAGTGTTACATTGCATTATATGTTGTGCCTGTTTCATATTACAGCAAAAATCATTGGATCACAGACAACAGGTAAATATCCTTAAAAATTATATAGTGTAGAACATGGCTTTTTATGCATATATTTCTATAATTTCTATAGCTAAACATAATTCAATAAGATACTTTGTTATTTTTAGATGACTGGCTGTATTCCACTGAAGGTACTTCAGGTATGTATGTATGTTTGTATAGTGTTTAGAATAACTTTATACACTGATTATCTGGGTTCTTTTTCTTTTTCGTGAAAATTTTAAATATTTTATTCTCTTGTTTTCTACCTCTATATCTCTAAGAACCATGTGGTGGCTATATGACAGATACAATGGGTGAATTATTCAGCCCCCGGTACCCTAATAACTACCCTAATAATGCATAGTGCATATGGACCATCCATAGCACAGGGAACACAACCGTGTCATTGACCTTCACCGATGTTGAGTAGGAAACAATTCTTTCATTATACTTGTTTGGCACTAGTTCATTGCCACGGTTAAATGAAATGATCTTCATTTATAGAATAAATCTGAATACTGAAAGTCTGTAACTTTCAGCCAAGTAAAAATTGCAAAATGTTTACACCTACTTGGAGGTACTGAATAGGTACACTATAATTACAAAAAATTACGCTGTAAATTCTGTTTACTTACGCAGTACCTTGCGAGTTGTAATCTAAAGCGTTACGAATGTATGTCCTTAAATATTCTTTGATGGAATACTTGTATTAGTATGGTTTTACAAAAACAAAACTAATACATTTGTGTGTGTTTCTATCTCCTTACTGCATGCTAGTTTGGAAACATGCTGTGATTACATCAGAGTTTATGATGGCCCTTCTACCCTCCACCCCTTGCTGGGAGAAATACGGGAGAACTGGAACCAGTCTTTCAATTCCAGCTACAGTGATCTGACTGTGCTTTTCTACAGTGATAGCAGTGTAACAAGTAGAGGATTTCATGCATACTGGATCTTTGGTATGTGATTAAAAGACATGACTAGAACTTGACATACGGTATTGTGACTTTTAACCTCTGCCACTGTGCTATGTCAAATTTTTAGTCATTCTCTCGTAATTACAGCTGTGTCTGTCTTTTTATTCTGTTTTCCATTTTCCATCGCTATGTGAAGAATCATGTGGTGGCTATATGACAGATCGGACGGGTGAATTGTTCAGCCCCCGGTACCCTAATAACTACCCTGATAACTCATATTGCACATGGACCATTCATAGCACAGGGAACAGGAGCGTGTCACTGACCTTCAACAATGTTGCGTATGACATTATTTGAATTTCCTTCTTTTGGAACAGAGACTGTATACTGAAAATGTGTAACTTTTACATTTCTTTTTTCCAAGGAAACATTACAACAACATACTAATAAGCCGGACAAACAAATATTTTTACATTTATTTTCTATGTCCTCTCTGCTTGCTAGTTTGGAAACATGCTGTGATTTCATCAGAGTATATGATGGTTCTTCTACCCTCCACCCCTTGCTGGGAGAAATAAAGGACTACAGGAACCAGTCTTTCAAATCCAGCAACAATGATCTGACTGTGCTTTTCTACAGTGATCACAGTATAACAAATAGAGGATTTCATGCAAACTGGGTCTTTGTAGGTAAGCAATTAAAAGAAATGAATAAAACCTGACTATAAAATTACGAATTCCAGCCTAGTTTGCTTTATAAAATTTCTAGTCATTTTGCAAGTATTGTTTTAAATGTAGTATCACAGTTAACGTAATTAGGCAATAGAATTTCTTCTTTTCCAAATATTTTTTCCTTAAAAATGCTAAAAGTATTCCCATTCGCCCCTATAAAGACATCCTCACTTTCAAATCAACTAAATTCAAAGCCTTTCTCCAGTTTTCTATTTCAAATCAGCTCTCATCATCAGTATTGAGATAAGATATGCTGCATAATTCCCATTAGTTATGTAAACTCGTGTATTAATGGCATTGTAGATAAATAAATAAACAAATAAACAAAATAAAAATTATAATTCATAATTTTTCCCTTTTCTTGAGCTTCCTGCAATGGTAACTGTGGCCTTTTTGTGGGCCCCTGTGCATGCGACAACGTCTGTCATAGGTTTGGGGACCGTTGCCCTGATTATGATGGTGAGTTCCTCTTGATCCAACATACATTTCAGAGTAAAAACATAACTTTTCTGTATTAAGCACAGGTCAGGGTATTACTTGTTTTTTATATTAATAATTGTGTGCAAAAGATGCCAAGAATGACTGTGAAGAAATCTGTGAAGCACTGATAAGGTGAAAAATTAAAATCTTGTTTGCCAACATGATTGTTTGAAAGGGCTCATACTGACAAGTTCTTTCTCCGTGTTACTCAGACTATTGCAGTGTGTCCACAACATCAGGTACAGCTATCACATAATCAATAACTGAAACTAATATACATACAGCTTATAATATAATTGATTGTGAAGATACTAGTTCAGCAACACTTTAATTATCTTTTTCAATCATTATTTGAATGATTACACAGAGGCACCCTCAGATGACCCCTGCTACAGCTACACTGTACTGGACGATCCTTGGAGAGCCACTGACTATCAGAATGACTTAGCCTTAATGTGTGACCGGAATGTGAATTGGTTTGGCTGGTATCATCTCTTCATTTATGGCCATAGTGTCCAGATGCCAGACATATGTGTTGATATGAACAAATGTGGCACTCATGCCCCACTGTGGTTAAACGGAGGGCACCCAAAAGTCGAGGATGGAGTGGTCACCCGAGGTGTTTGTGGTCACTGGTCCAATAACTGCTGCTATTTCAGTTCTACTCCCATTAGAGTGAAAGCCTGTCCAGGCAATTATTATGTCTATGAATTTGCTGAACCAAGTGGCTGTTATTTGGCATACTGTGCAGGTAATCATATTTACATGTGACCTTCATACACCTTCATTTGTGTGTCTCTTTATTAATAACTAGTCATTAAAACTTTTCTTCCAGATGTGGGAAGCATCAACACAACATATACAACTGTTGCACCAGAGACCAACTCTTCTGGTATTAGCCACACATAAGTGATATAATACATGATTTTCAAATTTGCTGGCTACATACACATACAGTCAACATAATATACCTCAAATGTCTCAGCCTCTTGTCAAGGATACCTTTACCTATTGATCAACAACTGTTTCCACATTATCTATTGCGCCGATTTTGCTAAATTTTTCTCCTCTTTTCCCACATGCCTGGACAATGTTGATTGCATCTCATGTATTTTGGGACATCACAATCTCCAGTTCCTCACCCTGAGTGTGGAGGACACCTGTATGGTTCTGGACTGTTTTCCAGTCCAAACTACCCAAACTACTACCATGACAATGCCTACTGTGTGTGGTATCTCTCTGCTCAACAAGGACAGAGGATCTTCCTGACATTTGCTGATGTGCAGTAAGTGAGAGAACACGTGATTGATTTAATTGTGGTGGATCTAGTGGATTTATGTTTGCTATCTATAAAGTTCCAAGCAATAATTGATTAATAAAAACCTTGTATTTATACCATATTTAACACATAAAATTTAAGCTAATTTTATTTCAGTCTTTCATACATAAAAAATCGCTCTAGAAGCAGTGTTATTATTGAGGGTTTTTTGTGTATACCATGAATGTCCTGCAGGTGGAACCAGTTATATGGCTTGTTTAATTTAGGTTAAAATGTTTTAAAAGGTCTATTTCTGTTTCCTCAGATTGGAGCGCTGCTGTAGCTGTGACTACATCACAGTATACGACGGCTCTTCCACTGGTCATCCACAGCTAGGAAAGGTCTGATTCAATGACACCACACACCAGGTGTTTCACTCTTCTTCACGATACATGACTGTTGTCTTCAGGAGTGACTATTCTGGTGTCAGCCATGGTTTCAAGGCCCTTTTCACAAGCTCTCTGACTGCAGATCAAGGTAATGCCCTGTGAAATAATACTAAAATATAACAACTTTTAGATGCTAAACAGCTGTGGTTATAATAAATATTCATAAATTTAAATAAATACTTTAAATGCTCAAAAATATATTGAGGGGATGAAAATCTTTGCTTTGCAGGTCGTATGGATTGTTCCTCAGACAACATGGTTATTGTCATTCAGACGTCTTACCTGAACTCACTCGGATTGAGTGCAAATGACCTTTATGTGGATGACCATCTTTGCAGACCCAACATTAGCAGTACTGAGGCTGTGTTCAGCTTCCCACTTGATGCATGTGGGACAGGCAAAGAGGTATGACATACACATGTGCCAGATCCAGCATGGTTCCAATACTGATATAAGGGATGGTATCTCTGCATTTTTACCACACAACATCACCCACTCTCTGTCTCTCTTTTCCTTTAGATGATGAATGGTTATGTTTCCTATACCAACAATGTGAGGGCCTCTCAGTCTCAATCAGGTGAAATCACTCGTCAGTCACAGTTCCTGCTACACGTGGGCTGTCGAATGGAGCCGGACACCATGGTGCAGATATTCTACAAGGCCAGGGAGAACATCAATGCCAGCATCACAGGAACGGGCCGCTTCAATGCCAACATAGCCTTTTTCACCTCCAGCGGTTTCTACCAACAAATTTATGACTTTCCATACGAGGTGAACCTGAATCAGCTTCTGTATGTTCAGGTCAAGCTAAACAGGGCTGACGCCAGTCTGGATCTCTTCCTGGACACCTGAATTCTGTTGCTCCTAGTCTAAATATGTTATTTTACTTACTAATAGTGAAACCAACTCAGTGTCTGAGTTTGACTGTAGTTCAAACTGTATCCGTATTATATTTCTTTTTTATCTTCTGCAGATGTCCCATTGACAACACATATTATTCCTACACCAGTGGTCAGCACTACTATGCTCAATTCAGTTTCCGGGCTTTCAAGTTCCTCCGGACTCACGCTTATGTGTACCTGCAGTGTAAGGTGATCATCTGCCCCGATAACGATTACAACTCTCGCTGCCGCCAATAGTCTCTGCCAACAAGGCAAGCTATTTTTACATAGTGTAAATAAACAATCCGTTAATTTATGATGATTCCCATCCTGACTCATAATAATCTAAGAATACATTTCTCTGATCATTAGATTCTAATTCATCCCAGAATAACTGCAGATACTTCCTTGACAGTTGTTCATGTGACGACTCCTGTCAGCACAATAGTATCTGTTGTCACGACTAGAGCTGTGAGTTCACAGAAAACACTAGTTTATTAGTAAATAATTCAAATATCTCCTTACTATTTCCCCCCCCGACACATTCATGGTAATTACTTTTGCTGGGGCTTTGCAGCAAGCTTCAGACTATTGCGTGCATTTGAACGCACAACTCTGCTGTTGTGGGACTCCAAACACACTCTTGACAGTCGCGGCACGGTCTCGTGTTGTTTCCACCAGCGTGGCAATTCGTTTCATCACTAATTGATGGATGTCTAAAATATAAAAATAAGGAGAAGCCTAAAACAGGCCCGAGGCCCGGCCCGCGTCTGAACTATGACGTGAAAATTGGCCCGATCGAAGCCCGGCCCAGGCGTAAAAAAGTCGGGGCCCGTCGGGGCTGAAATGCAGGGATTTCTCGGTAGAAATCACGTTTCCCCCTCAACCCCCCCCCCCCCCCCCACGTCGCCCCTGTGTATATGCAAGTTATTCACAAGTGTAGGCTATATGCATTCATTACTAACATAAGATGTATTGGTATGGATTTCATATTAGATTTATCATTTCCCTTTATACAGATTACTCCTCAGATACAACCATTTGGCCACAACCTACGACAGGTACACATATGATTCTCTTATTTTGGGGCAAATTCAAACCTTTCCCAGGTGTCCTGCATGTGGGAGGCTGATCTCCCTGTAGTAGTCACAGACTTATTAATAACCATACACATATTATTGGCTTTACAGCAAATACCCCTGGATCATGGACCACAGGTAAATATAATTTAACATTACATAGTGTAAAATACTAGACATAAATACCAGACACTGGTGGGTGGAGTTTATGTAAATAGTCTCTGCCAACAAGGCAAGCTATTTTTACATAGTGTAAACAAACAATCCATTAATTTATTATGATTCCCATCCTGACTCATAATAATCTAAGAATACATTTCTCTGATCATTAGATTCTAATTCATGCAAGAATAACTGCAGATACTCCCTTGGCAGTTGTTCATGTGACGACTCCTGTCAGCACTATAGTAACTGTTGTCACGACTACAGCTGTGAGTTCCTTTTTATCAGACACTTCAAGATCAGTCACTACACACAAATCTCTCTGATATTGAGCATAAGGTTATGCATTCTTGCATTCATTATGTCCAGAAACTGAATTGACTTCCTGATATTTTTTCATGTAGATTTATCATTTCCCTTCATACAGATTACTGCTTAGATACAACCATTTGGCCACAACCTACAACAGGTACACCTATGATTCTCTTATTTTTTGGTCAAATTCAAACCTTTCCCAGGTGTCCTGCATGTGGGAGGCTGATCTCCTAGTAGCAGTCACAGACTTATTAATAACCATACACATATTATTGGCTTTACAGCAAATACCCCTGGATCATGGACCACAGGTAAATAGAATTTACCATTACAGTGTAAAATACATTGGTGGGTGGAGTTTATGTAAATAGTCTCTGCCAACAAGGCAAGCTATTTTTACATAGTGTAAATAGACAATCTGTTAATTTATTATGATTCATAACCATACACATATGGCTTCATGGGTAATGTCAGTTTCTCTCACTAAAAGCTCCCTCCTACAAGAGAAGCAAAATTTGTTTTTCATTTCCGCTTAATAAAATTAAAAAACACCATAAAAAGAGGTACAGACAAACATTTTTGTCTTTTTGAATTTAAATAAATACTTTAAACGTGCAAAATTACACTGAGAAACTCTTGAAACTCTTGTATTGCAGATCGTGTAGATTGTTCCTCAGACAACATGGTCATTATCATTCAAAGGTCTTACCTGAACTCACTCGGGTTGAGTGGAAATGACCTTTATGTGGACGACCATCTTTGCAGACCCAACATTAGCAGTACTGAGGTTGTATTCAGCTTCCCTCTTGATGCATGTGGAACCGTCAAAGAGGTATGATCTTACACATGTGCCTGAATTGAAAACTAGTAGCTGCTTATCAGCTTTTAATGCTTGAATTTTCTGTGTCAGATTAGTTAGACACTCTAAATGTATGCATTGTTGGGAGGCATGTTTACCACACAACATCACTCACCCTTTGCCTCTCTTTTCCTTTAGATGATGAATGGTTATGTGTCCTATACCAACAATGTGAGGGCCTCTCAGTCTCAATCAGGTGAATTCGCCCGTCAGTCACAGTTCCTGCTACACGTGAGCTGCCGAATGGAGCCGGACACCATGGTGCAGATATTCTACAAGGCCAGAGAGAACATAAATGCCAACATTACAGAAACAGGCCACTTCAGGGCCAACGTAGCCTTCTACACTTCCAGCAGTTTCAACCAGCAGATTTATGACTCTCCATATGAGGTGAACCTGAATCAGCCTCTGTATGTTCAGGTCAAGCTAAGCAGGCCTGACAACAGTCTGCTTCTCTTCCTGGACACCTGTGTAGCATCTCCAAATCCCGATGACTTCAAAGATCGCTCCTATGACCTGCTGCGTAACGGGTAACATCTTTTCATTCTTAAATGTGACTCCAACATCATATCATATGTGACAGTAGAATCATTTGTGATGAGTAGACAGCATTAGTAAGAATTCTTATGCTCCTAGTCTAAATATGTTCTTGTACTCAATAGTAGTAAAAGTTTGACTGTAGTTTAAATTGTATACAAATTGTATTTCTCTTTTTAATCATTTGTAGATGTCGCAGAGACAACACATATTATTCCTACACCAGCGGTGAGCACTACTATGCTCAGTTCAGTTTCCAGGCTTTCAAGTTCCTCCGGACTCACGCCTATGTGTACCTGCAGTGTAAGGTGATCATCTGCCGCGATAACGATCACAACTCTTGCTGCCGCCAAGGTTGCCGCTTCCGTCGCAAGAGATCCCTTGACAGTACCTACCACACCAATACTGTGACGCTGGGGCCAATCAAACTCAAAGGTCAGATGTCTCTCTGAGTCACACAGATTTAAAGCGATGATTTACTCACCTTCATGTTGTTCCAAACCTATATACTTTTACTTTTTCCATGGAGCACAAAAGGAGGATTCTGAAGATTCCGGTAAACAACGTGAGTAAATAAAGTTAGAATTTTTGGGTCAGCTATGCATTTAAGTTTATTTTAAAGCTGATTACAAATAATAATAATAATAATAATTCTTACTGCAAACAATATTTTAATTAAGCAATAAGATACTAGAGGCCATGTTATATCACTTTGGGTTGTGCATAACAACACCCTAACAACGCCCTCAGCCATGACTATAGACCTTATGCACAGTGCAGCCATCTTTAGAATTTTATCTTTGAACTTACTTTTTGCAGTAGCTCTATAGCATCACTGTTGAAGAGTAATTAGCTGGTGGATTTACATATTGTACAGTTAAGGAAAGTTATCATGTACATTGTCATGTTCGAAGTGGATGTCATAAATATCTGACTGAGAAGATTGTAAAATGAGCGGTTCATTCATAAATTTGTATGACCTTAACTTCATACTGTGGAAATACAAACGGAAGACAGAAGAGGAAAAGGGGCAGAGCTACATACGATCTATATTCACAATACAGCACCCCTCAAGTACCTTATTGCTTTTATTAAACGGTTACCACACAATACAAATACTATTTGTTTTTGTTTTTTTATTAAGTAATAAAAACTGTTTTTTATAAGTAATACATTCATATTTAATAAAAAATCATAAAGTAAATTCCATCCTTCCGCTAGAAAAATCGTTCCTGACAGTAAACAGAAAGATGTCCAGGTGTAACTTTTAGATTAAACCTGACCTGTTTGGCTACACAGTAGCTGTGTATGTTTGACAGCTGACATTCCTCAAAGATAAATGCCGCTATGTTTTAGGTCAAAAATGCTTAACCCTTGTGCATCAATAAAAAAAGTTACACTTAGGTCCATAGTGGACAAAAATGTCCATGTCAAAAAATGGTCATAAAAATTGGAAGCTTGGGAGCACAGACTTAAGTTTGGTCTCATTTTAAAGAAGACCCATGGCAGATTATTGTTGAAGTAAAAAAAAGTTTAAAAAGTGAAACGAAAAAAAAGTTATACAGGTTTAAGTTTATGAAAATGATTTATAAACTATATTTTATTTTATGAATATTTTATATATGAAACATGTTGAACTCTAAACCTGCTAGAAAATCAAAGCCATAAATCTAAAGAAGTTGTGTTCCAAATTTGAGGTTGATATCTCAAAAATGAGCTTTCAGTAAGATTTTTGTTTGGGTGCACTACCAAATTTTCCTCATTAGATGCCAGCAAAACTCCGTTGGTGCACACAGTGCTAGGATTTGTGATTTACAGGAGAGTTTCTCTCTCTCAATTTTTACAAGAACACACACGTACACAATTTTTTTTATGACACAAATACAAACCACACTCTAACATCTATACCAACACACCCACACAATTATAGCTGCATTATTTTACAATTGGCTCAATAATATGCAGAAGCAGAAAACAGGAATAAAGCAAGTAATTGTTTTATAGACCCTTTATAGACCAAACTTGAAAAAATGGCACCATCTGGTAAAAAATTAAATTTTGAAGCCTTGCCAACAGAATGAAAGCCTATTAACAAAAATTGCATCATTTTACAGTTAAACGGCACTGCGATTAAAAATAGCGGTTTTAATAGGTTTCAATAGGGACATTTTTGTCCAAAAGGCACTGAGAGGAACAATTTTGTGTACCTAGTGCATAAAAATTTTAAGCTTGGGAGCACAGAGTTAAGTTTGGTCTCATTTCAAAGAAGACTCATGGCAGATTATCACTGAAGTAAAAAAAGTTTTTAAAAAAATGAAACCAAAAAAAAGTTATAGAAGTTTGTTTATGAAAATGCTTTATGAACAGTATTTTATATAAAATATATATTTTATGTTACATGTTGAACTCTAAACCTGCTACAAAATCAAAGCCATAAATCTAAACAAGTTGTGTTCCAAATTTGAGGTTGATATCTCAAAAAATGAGCTTTCAGTAAGATTTTGTTTGGGCGCAGTACCAAATTTTCCCCATTAGATGCCAGCAAAACTCTGCTGGTGCACACAGCGCATGACTTATGATTTACAGTAGAGTTTTTCTTTCTCAAATATTAAAAGCACACACACACCTTTTACCCTTTATAGACCAAACCTGAAAAATGGCACCATCTAGTAAAAAGTAGTAAAAAATTAAATTTTGCAGCCTTGCCAACAGAATGAAAGCCTATTAACAAAAATTGCATCATTTTACAGTTAAACTGTACTGCGATTAAAAATAGCAGTTTTAATGGGTTTCAATGGGGACATTTTTGTCCAAAAGGTGCTGAGTGGTTCACTTTTTTTGTACCTAGTGTAAAATAGATTTATTAAAGGAAATGAGGGTGGAATATTAAAATTCCAATAAAAATACACACCTGAGCCAAAATTTATACAGTTAACGTTAGCATTAACACAGGCAAAATCAAAAAAAAAAATCAAAAAAAAAAAAAAAAAAAACTAAAATGGACAAAAATGTCCATAAGGTTGCACAAGGGTTAAATAACTCAATACATATCATACAATCTGATAGAAGAGACAAAAAATAATAATAATAATTAAAAAAAAATAAATAGTGACCACGTAATGAAAACACTTACTCACACTTGTTGCGTTGCGACATTACTGTTCTATCCAATATAGTCGGCACAGCATCGTCTTATAGTTTCAATCTTTTTGAAAATCCCGCGTCGAATTGTGCCTTGTTTGTAAACGAATCCGCGGTAAAATTAAGTGAACAAAGAATCTAGTTCTTACTGACGCGGTCTGGATCTTCATTAAATAATAATTAATGTGCACTTCGGAAACTATCGGCTTCCACACACAGCTACATCAACCTTCCTCCCGCATGTGGGGGGAAGGGCGTGGTCTCACAATTAAAAGTGAATGACGCAAACATAACGCCAGCAGGAGTCAGGGGTATAATAATAATAATAATTATTATTATTATTATTACTTTTTTGTGAAATTCATAATAAATGACAGTATTGACTAATTGGTTGATTTTATCAAATGTATTAACTAATACACTTTGCATATAACATTTTAATCTTATTAAAAGCATGTTTGTACATATTGGTATACTTTCTGTGGCATCTCTAGCTGTTCAAGTTTGATTTATCAGTATTCTACAGAACTATGACTCTCTTTGTTCCTACTGTGCAGGAGCATAGGACAGTGACGTGCTTTCACAGACAGCATGAGAAGGCGGCAACAGAGTGATTTGATCACCAGCTTTTTAATTTCTGATTTGTATGAACCAGATCACATTATCTTTCCTAATGATGTATTTTTTCCTGAATTCATTAAAGCAATCCTTCTCCAAATGCACTTCTTTGTCAAAGCACACTGAAATACAGTTTAAAATATTTTTATTTTGCTTTTAACCAAGTCGCTTATAAATAGTTCAACTGCTATATTACTATAAATCAACACAAAACATTTTGCATTGCATTAGAAAATAATTGGTATAATAATTGCCTTATACCTTGGTTCTCAGTTTTGAGAATTAAATGACAAGACAAACATAACATTTCAGTACACATCGCATAAGTCAGGTTTTATTGACATTCAACATCAAATCCATCAAAACATGTTGTACAATACTTATCTGATAATTTAGTTCATTATGCAGACAGGCATATGAAATGTTTAAATAGTAGCACCACAGACGCTTCCAAAAACATTACGAAAAACATCTACAGCATGGCACTGGTGGTAGCGATGAGGGAGAGAAAATGAAAGAGAAGACACTGCCCAGAAGACAATCATCAACACTGCTTTACAAACCCAGTGTGTACAGCCATGTGCGATGGTGCTAAGTAAAGGGCACTACAGTAAATTTGGACAGCAATCCTACAAGACACTATATCTCACTGCTAAACAGTCAACTTACCTATGCTAGGAATTTTCATTTCTTCAATCACAATCTTTAAGTTAGGTTTAAATAATGCAGCTCTCTCTACCAAGAAACAAGTAATAACTTGTGATCATTTTAAATTAGAAGAAAAAAATATTAAATGTGGTAATGTCATTATACTATATTTAAGTCCAAAGTCTAAGAACAGCCATAACATTTACTGCTGTTTGTGTCACTGAATTCGAAATGTAAAAAATAAAAATAATACAAAATTTTAAGTGTCAACTTTCAGAAAATAACTGTAGGCACTGATTACTGAACTCTGGCACTTATACAAGAGAGTTGAGGCAAAATCTTAAAAATTGGAGAAAATTCTCAAGATCTCGAACTGGAATAATCAGGGGTGATGCGAGGACACCATTAGCATTCTAACCTTTTCAAAGACCCAAAAAAATCTACACTCTGAACGTGGATTACCGACTTCAGCATAACATACCGATAACAGTTCAAATCAGTTACAAAGCAGGGATTTTGTCTTTGGAATGTTCCAGATACTAGAATTTTTTTTTTATTATGTAAAACAGGGCAAAGAAGAGGCCAGCAACACCCACGTGTCCTTATTTGTGCTGGCCCCTCGCAAAGTGACAGGCAAAATCATAGCTGTTTCTGCACCTGTGTCCGCATATGTTACACTGGAAAGGGTTCTCATAACCATGGCAGCCCATGTGGATGGTGTAGAGGATGTTGTCAGGGAAATATATGTGACAGTGGGGGCAGTGGTGGAGCATCTGGGGGTCCTGTACCGGAGTGGGCGTCCCTGGCTGGCTGTTGGTACCGCTTGGAGTGCTGGTTCTCTCACTGCAGGGTCCAACTCCTGGACTACAGCCGCTGTGCGCAGCCGGTCTGGGCTCGGGGGTGATGGGAGAAGAAGCTTGAGCCACGCTGACAGAGACGGCTGCGGGTGCCGTCACAGGCTGTTGGACGAGGAACGTGGGTTTTTCGTCGGGTAGAGATTCCGCTCCGGGAGATACCGGTGCACCTTGGGCTTCTGGCGGGATGCTGGCAAGCTGACCGGCCAAAGTCGAAAGCTGGTTCAGCGGGTTGTCCAACGCCATGTCTTGCTCCTCTCTGGAGCCACTTCCAATTGCTCCACCAGCTTGTGCATCCTTTCCTAGACCGTTATAGGCCTCCTGATGGAGGTGGGCGTGAGGTGGGAGATCATGAGAGAAGTCACCCAAGTGGTGCTGCTCTGAGTTGGGCTTTTGCAATACCATGGATGGCGGACTGAGGTTGATGAGCAGCCGGCGGCCATAACCAAGTGAGTTTCCTCTCTTCTGCAGGACACTGAGCATCTTTCTGTGTGAGAGTGCGGAGCGCGCCCCCTTCATGGGGAGGAGTTTGTGTCTGCGACGCCGGTGATGAGAAAGGTTACTGCGATCGCTGCAGCGGAAGGAGCACAGCTCACACTTGTAAGGTTTCTCGCCTGTGTGAGAGCGCATGTGCGCCTCCAAGTGACGTTCGTACGCTGAGGCGAAAGGACACAGGTGGCATCTATGGGGTTTTTCACCTGGAGGAGGAGATGGAGAACATCTTATGAACTTGTTAAGCTGAGGAAAAGAAGAGCGAGTATAAATAAGATTTAGGATCAGTTTTCAGTCTTACCTGTGTGGATGCGAATGTGCTCGATCAGCCGTGCAGTGCCTCTGGTGGCGTAGTTGCAATAGCGGCACTTGAGTTTACCATCATATGTTCTTTCAAAGCCATCCACCAACATCCCTGAACTATCTTCTAAGGACATTTCCACTGCTGGGTGCTCCAGGCCATTCTGACCAAGTTCTGTAGGGTATAAAATACAAAATAAATAACCAGAAAATAACTAATATTAAGATGTGGACACACGTCAATATATGACGTTGTTCTACTAGGAATGAACCGGATTTGCATTCAACACACTTGAATTAGCAGGCACTTTTCATTAATATGGTACACTTTTTCAAGCATTAAAGGCATAAACTAGTAAATTAAATAATAAATAAATTAAATAATAAATAAAAAAGTGAGAACTAATAAATGTTTATTAAACTATTATTTAATGAAAATCAAAATGCTGATCTAATAAAAACTATTATCTCACATACAGTCCTCAACTTCTAAACTCAAATCATGCAATGTCATAATTCTGACAAATTTGATAAATCTGTTACATTTATATCAATTAAAAATTATTATTATTTTTTTTTTAATTAACTTACTTTAATTACCAAAAATATAACAACAACATTAGGACCCCACGGGACCTTTAGAAAACATCAAATAATCTAATTAATACAGTAAATAAATAATTGAACAGAAAATTCAATCATTTAAATAATTATATTTAATCAATAATACAAACCAACATTTGGTCTCAAATTACCCAGCACCTACTAAATTAATTTAGGCTTAATTTAGGATTTTAGAATCTGCAACTCTGTTAATCATTCTGGCACAGTTTTCATTTGATTTTTATCTGAATTATATTTTAATTTTAGTTACTTTAGTAAAAAAAGTAGAAATAATTGTAAATCTCATTTAAGATAAATAGGGGAAAAATTCAGATATCCAGATACTTATAAAGACTGAAGATATTTATAAAAACTTGATTTAACGTTATTAAATCTTTAAAAGCATAAATGCATTCAAATATATTTTGTACATTTTAGACCAGTCTAAAACAACACACAGGAAGGCTCTCTAAGCAATACCTCCTTGGAGATCATCACTGTCTTTCACTCCGATGACAGAGCCAGATATCATGTTGACATGTTGGGTCTGCTGACTCAGGTACTCCTGAAAGTCCTTCACAAAATCCAGTGGTTCTGGCTTCTCCTCGCCCATTGAAAGATCTACACCGTCGTCCTCTGCGGTCTTAAACGTGACCAAACAGGCTGTAAATAAAATTCAACCAGAATATCATATAGCTGCAACTGAATGACAACATACCTAATGAAAATCCTTGTAGCATCAAAGAGCAACAAAATCAACTTTACAAGCAATCCTTAAAGTGTGAATCCAGTCGATTCGTCTACAATAACATGCACCCAGTGGCCAACTAGTACAGTCAATAACATCTTAAGATTATAAGTTATACTGCAACTTGTGACGGTTGTAAGACTATCAGTTGTATTAGTCTGGCTGTTATCCAGTTGACAAGGTAACAGGCGTTGCTAAGATAGCGAGTAAACGTTGACGTTACTATCATTAAAACAACAGTTAACAACAGTTACCTTTTCAAGGGCGTCAGAGAAATTAAAACCACACACGGCTGTTCGAATGTTCTGACTGACGACCCGTTCTTTAACGAGATATTAGAAAAATCTGACTGAAAAAAGCTCCATGGTGATGCTGGGCAGCTAACGTCAGCGAGTTAGCAAGACTGATTCAGTTAAATCAGATATTAAACGAGCTTTACATTTGACCGACAGTTGGATCGACGTATTTTAAACATACTCTGTGTGTCATTTAGGACTGTGTCATTGGTAAACAGAGCGTAAAAACCGAAGTTTGGTGGGTGAAAATAATGTTCTGCGACATCAAAACAAAAGAAACGCAGGGGTGAAAGTTCAACCAGGCGGTGCGCCGCTAAAATGATTCCGACTTCGTTGCGATGGTTGAACATTTAGTTCCTGTATGACACTGTGAGTGTAGACTTTTAAAATTAATAATGTATCATAACACAGTATGTAAGCGAATAAAGGAGTAAACTATGCATAATTTCCATATTTTGATTTGTGATTTCAGATGTTGTCTTTTTGCCATGTCTCTAGGTATTATGTCAAATCAAATTATGTTTTTTTTTTCAGAATATTGTTTTAATTGGCACTCATTTTAAAATGCTCTATGTATCACTTTCCATTCTGTTAGTCTTTTGTAATAAAAAACAAAAGCCATATTCCTAATGATGCAATCCTACAGAAAGGGCATCATTTTAGTGGGAAAACAACAGCACAAATATGTGCAAGTATTTACAATGGAGTTTAACTTGATGTTTTGTGGTTTTAATTTGTTTGTGTCAAAAATTCTGTAACGTCTGACGAAATTACAGAAATCAGTGTGATATAAAAATTTCAAAAGATGATTAAACATATTACATTTAATTTGATACTCTCACTTTCTGTCCCCACTTAGCAATACTAGCTCTGTATTTCCATCCTGTTGATTTTCTTGTCATTGCATAAATAATTTAGTTAAAATTAAAATATATTTCTGAAAGTCTTTTAAATGCTTACTTAGTCATATTAATTGACATTCATATCCAAAAGGTAGGCTATTGCATAACAGCAATCCAATTATTTTTAAACCCTTTTAGTTTTCTGCATCAAGCGCATTGATGATTCATCATCTTTTACCAGATTAGCTAAATACATGGATAATTTCCATATTCAAATGTCATGAGCAATTTGATGAGTACTTGAGCCAATTGCATTACTTTAAATAGCAGGATTGGCTCATTTATGTTTTATAGCGTTTAATATTTAACTAGAGGGGAAGTTAGCTGAAGATCGCATTGCCCCATTTGTGTCAGGGTTGTAGGAAAACCATTGAAGAGGGTGTGACAAATGACCAGTTAGAGCGAGAGCTTTGGATCCTTATGACACTCTTCAGAGTTGTAATGAGAGGGTTCTAATGTAACACTCAGCAATTCATTGCCTGTGATCATGGTTCAGATGACCAGAGAACAATCTGCCAGGCTCCCATCGTTGGTTAAAATGTTAACAAACAGCCTATTCATAGCCTTATTGCAGAGTTAGACATTTAACCCTATAATGAAACAGTTGTTTTGGGTTAAAGCAAGAAAGATCAAATTTTACCAAGCTATTATAGCTTGCGTCTAACATACTGTTTATGTTTATTATTCCACACCAGCCCTAAAATTTCATTTTGGAGCTCTGTTGAAATCCGTTAAGAATCCTGACTCATAAATGCATTTGTGTTGTGATCTCAATCAGACGATTCTTCTTACCAAACATATTTCATTGCTGTGTGTGTCTAATCCTGCACTCTACTGTTAATAGGGCTAAAACAGCTTCATTTCACAGTTTGGACACTAGATGGCGCAGGATGCCAAGTTGTGATGACCATGTAGAGAAATAAGATATGCCTGTATGGCCAACCTTAAAATTGTTTAATGTCAAATTGCATTATTCACAAAACATAATAAGAGTATTCGATGTCAGGTTTTTTTTTTTTTTTTTTTTTTGTATATGAAT
>JAFVLL020010498.1:0-23849 GCA_021397915.2 Tor tambroides
ACCGCATTGCGAAGAAAACTGGCCAACTGATTCTGATTCATGCTTCAGGTTCCTGAAATCAGTGCAGTTGCTCGGTGGTGTTGATGGACAAAGTATTTTGCTAGACGACAGTGAACAGCAGATGAAGAATCCGGAACGGACTCTCTTATCTCTGTTCTCTTGTACACGTGTTGACGAGAGTACCATGATGCGTGTGTGTGATGCTGCTGACGCAGGAACTGGCGTTCTGATATAGATGCGCTGCACCTTGTTTACAAGCAAAGGAAAATGCACACTGTACATAAAACAGTCTTCGTAAACATGTCTGAAGATTTTGACAGAGAGGATGACTTGCAGTTTTCTGCCCAGCTTTATTTATTTGAACCAGAATATACAGGCGATGAACTAAGAGAGATGGATGTTCTACGTCAGAACCCTTTAAAGGGCGCCAATAGACGGTTTCAACGGCAACAACATAAACAAACGTTACTGTGCATGCTCGCTTTTGTGGCCCTAACTTAACTTCCCGTAGACTTCCAAATAGAATCAATAACAACAGCCAAGTCCCTCTAGAGTAGATTATTTTTTGATCACAAGCAAAATATGTTTTCTGCGTAAATCAGACGGGTTTATTGAAAATGCAAATTCATTCTCTGCCAACAGGAGGTGCTTTAAAGCGGGAGAAATAGAGGTTACCCAGTATACCCATTTTCATTCAACAAGTCTGCTGTTTTTATGTATTGGTTTGAACAGACAAGTCACATACAAAACTTGGACCGAATTTTTTTGCAGAACATTCATGTTGGTGTGAACAGGGTTGTGACCCCACATTGCACTATCCATGGTTCTGAATTAGCAACCTTCTGGCAGACCACAACATGTTATCTGTTCTTTGTGTACAACTAGGAAACATGTCTGCTCATAAATAGTTGTTTTAAGTGTAAGAACCAGGCTAGCGCTATTGATGGACAGTTGCTTGCAAACTCGGCAAGTGTGACTATTGATTTGTCACAGTCTACATGAGTCTGAATAACAAAAAATCTGCCCAATCAATTTGTGTGTCAGTGACGTCTGTGGTGGAACAGAACATATTGACAGCGGGTATATCTGGGACATATGGTTGAGGGGTTATCTATGTAGGCTGGATAGGGGCAGGTCATCCTTTGTGTTTGTCCTTCATTCTCAAAATAGTCAGTCCCCATATGTACAAATGTGACCTTAATGAAACTTTTTTTTCTGATGCTGCTGACTCAACTGCAGTTGACTTTTGCTGTGCACAATCACAGTTTACTGCACAGTTTCGATGCATACTATTTGCATTGATTAGTTTGCCATGAGAAAGAAACACAAAATAAGATAGTTTGAAGAATGTGGGAAACCAAACAGTTGACGGTAGATATTGACTTCCACAGTATGGCTACATCAGCTATATATATATATATATATATATATATATATATATGTATAATATATAAACATGGATTATATTGGACTTTTACTGACACCTAGTGGTGTGGATGTTGTATGTTGTTATGTTGTGTCTGTAGTATGTATATTGTGGTTTTTGTGATGATGTGAAATTTGTTTGTGTTGTCAATGTATTTTTGCTTATGTTTAAAATCCGTCTTAAAGGGATAATCCAGCTAAAACTGAGAATTCTGTCATCATTTACTCCTCCTCATGTGGTTTCAAACCTTTATGCATTTATTTCTTCTGCGGAACTCAAAAATATATATTTTGAAGATCATTTGGAGCCAAACAACATTGGACCTCATTGACTTCCAATGTATAGACTAAAAAAAAAGTCATTGTTAGTATAGGTACCAACAAAGTGGTTTGCATGACTGGTCATGAAATCTCAACATGGCAACACAGATTTTAACACAGCTTTTTCTGCAAGACTTCATGTGAGTGAACATTTTAATATTTCTTTGAGTATAACTTTGTTTAATTGGCATAAAAAGAGTGCATTTTTAAAGCCATGCTCATCCTTTTTAGCTGTATTTATGCTCTGTGTATCTTTTTTGTATCATATACACCCAGTCATTTGTACATACATTTCTAATCTGTCTCATGCGTTGAACTTCTTGCCCTCGGTTCTTGCTCCTTTACATCTTTTCTCATCGTCACAGTCTCTATTTTAGTCTCCCATTGATTTAGCAGTATTCATTATCCCCATGTCCTGTCTCTGCATCCAAGGCGTCCTGTATTTTTAAAGCTGTGACTCTCTGAATATATTTTGACACAATCCAGTTTACTAAAAAATGCAAATATGCCTTTTTATTTATCAGTATGCTTCCACACTATCCACTGTCTTACAGAAAAAAGCAAGCTAAGAGTATTTATTACTGTGCATTGCATAAAGCATCATATCATTATCATATAGTGACCCAGATATCGAGATAATATTGTATCACCAGGTCCCAGCTGATTCCCACCCCTACTTAACACTGTCAAATTTTGTTTGCCAGTCATTTCTCATTTTCCATCTTACACACGCACACACATTATGAGGGTGCAGGAAGCGGGTGGGGGGCAGTTGGAGGAGGGTCAGATCAATAGTGTTCCTGCTTTAATTAACACTCCTCCATTCAGGACACACACTAAACCAGCAGCAGTCTGCCAGCTCTATCATGAATCTGTGTCTGCATGTGGTGGGGGGAGGATGTCTGGCATCAGTACCTCACTTATCAGTTCATAAAATGTGAGTGTGTGTCTGTCTGTTTAATCTTCCTTCTTCATAACTGCATAAATAGTGAAACTCCTTCACATTTAAAGGGATATTGTTCACCCAAAAATGTAAAAAAAAAAGTTTTTTATCCAAAAAAAAAAAAAAAAAAAAATCATTTGATTACGTATTGCTTAAGGCAAGACACTACAGACAAAACCATTGCTTTTTCATGCTTTTTTTGTTGCTTTCATAATTTGCTCTTTCAAACTAGTGGAAAGAAAACATCTAAAACACACATTTAAGTGTTATTTACACTTAATTATATATGATATATTAATGAATTATATTACACTTTATCTATTTGTGTCTGTAGATTTCAATTACAATACACATTTTTAAATTTTCTCAAAAATTTTCCCATTTTCTCAAAATAATTTTTCTTTATTATGCACTGACCTAGAAATCTCCACTTCAGTCGCACTTACATGCACCAAACAGCTTTATTACAACTTTATTTATTACCGCTTTATTCCTATTAATATTCTGGTATTGTATTACAACCCCTTGATTTATAGGGTGATAAAAACAGATGTCCAAAATTCCCTCGGCAAAAACCTTAAAGTCTTATACGTAAACAAAATGAAACAAGAATTTTTAACCTGGCTTTATCCAGTGTTCAGATTCCTGTTTTGTATGCAAATTTATTTAATTAGATATTGGCTTATTTGCATATCAACAGAACATTTTAGAAAACTTGCAATATAAAACATTTGTGTTAATGTACTGTGATTAATCAAAAGTGGAAAGTATTGTTATATCTATTATTTCTAATATACCATTTTCACCCTTTTCTTTCCTTAAATAAAGTTTAATAAATTCATTTCATTACCATTTTTGATGATAAATTTGCATTAAATAAAATACAGAATCTCAAAAAAATAAAACAGAATTTGAGGAAAAAATATAAAACAGATTTCATAGGGCTCTAAATTAAAAAGTAGCTGTAGATTTGACTTCTAACAAACATATGGAATGCATTTCCTTCCCCATTAATAGTATGAAGTGAATATTATTATAAATATCGATATCAGATTATATAGTAAAAAATACTGTGATAGTATCATACTCCATCATTCGTGTTCATTCATGTTCTTTTGTGTTTTACAGAGCAAAAGAAAACAAAAAAACATGGGCTTATAACAACATAAGGACAACTAAATAATAGTATTTTCAGTTTGGGGTGAATTTTCTTTACCATAAAGCTATCATTAACATGCACTTGGAAAGAGCACGATAGCATTCATATCTAGACCATATACAGCAGACCATGACTGATGTGTGTGTGTTTGTGTGTGCGTGTGTGTACACGCACTGGTGTATGTGTCTGTCTGCCACTTCTATCTCACCATATGCTCTAAGGAGGGCTGCTGCTGACACTATTGAGCTGACCTCCATAGCACCCATTACCAGAACACCAGTGATATCCGCTGGGATTGAGCTTGGTTGTCACTGCAGTTCATGCCTTAAAACCCAGCAGCCTCTCAGCTGCCAGACAGGTGCTCAAACTCAAAAAACAATATTCATTCAGTTTTACCAGAATATAACCAGGTGCATTAATCAAACAATATAGCAGGATTAGGGATTGCATAATGGATGTCGATGGCCTAAATAACCTGTTGTTATAGCCTGCTACCAATATAAACAGCCATATGATAATTATATATATAATACCTTTATATAATACTGAAAATAACTCCATCATATATATATATATATTAATGCAAAATACAGTTTCAGTTTCAGAACTAGTAGGATATATTTATGGCCAGTAAATCTTCTCAAATCTCAATTCTTGGACACCAGTCATGGCTACTGTAAATACAAAAAAAAAAATATATATTTTCTGTTGTAATTAACAACAAAAGCTGTACTTAGAGTTTAAGTTACATTTAACCTGGAATATTCCTTAAAATACATTTCTTATCATCAGCTGTCTATGCTAAGAATATGACTATAGCTGATTTTAAATGTCTATTGACTGAGCAGAAATAATCTTGTGTAATTCCACTAGATCTATCAAGATTACTCCAGGGGTTTGGCGTGCTCCGTTATCTTCTAATTAAAGGGATTTGAGGAAGAGAGGATTTCATTCGCCACATAGTGACACACAATAGGATTGGGATATGAGGATTTCGAAGTGGTCAAAAGTAAGAGAAGATCTGAGGTGCATGCTTCACTGCTCTGTATTATGGAGGAATAGAGATAATGCATTTGACTCATTTTGTGTGCAGTTCAAGGGCAGTGATGTGTCAAATAACCTGTGTAGGCTGTAAATGTTTTAGCACTATCAAAAAAGAGACGAATACAATATAAAGAAATCACATGCTGTTTTTAGAGGTGCGTTGGCAGGAAAACTACATACATGAAAATGGACACATTCGTGTAGAAATGTAAAAGGAATGCTACTCGCTTGCCTTTGAAAGATTCAACAATAATAAAAATGTACCGTTGTCAGCATAATAACATAAATTGATCATAAAAAGCGATATAAACTATATAGCAAATTTCAACTGCTTGATTGTTTTATTATCGCCCAGATATATATTTAAAGTTGGATACATAGTACATCCATATAATTTTACCTACATACATACAATACATTCAACATATAGTACAGGCTACTATATAGCAAATTCCAGAAATTCCAGTAACACTTTAGTATAGGGACCAATTCTCACTGTAAACTAGTTGCTTATTAGCATGCCTTATATTAAATGGATAGTTCACCCAAAAATGAAAATCTGTCATTAATTACTCACCCTCATGTCGTTCCAAAACTGTAAGATCTTCGTTCATCTTCGGTACACAAATTAAGATATTTTTGATGAAATCCGAGAGCTCTCTGACTCTCCCATGGGTACTACCACGATCAAGGCACAAAAACATAGTAAGGACATTGGTAAAACAGTCCATGTGACATCAGTGGTTCAACCATAATTTTACAAAGCTACGAGAACACTTTTTGTGCGCAAAGAAAACAGAAATAACAAATTTATTCAACAATTCATCTCCGCGTCACCATAGCGCCATTTTGGAGAGTTTCACGACGCATGTGCGTGCTTTGAATTGGATGTAAGCTTCGTAAAATTATGGTTGAACCACTGATGTCACATGGACTGTTTTACCGATGTCCTTACTATGTTTCTGTGCCTTGATTGTGGCAGTACCCTTGCTGTCTATGGGAGGGTCAGAGAGCTCTCAGATCTCATCAAAAATATCTTAATTTGTGTTCTGAAGATGAATGAAGGTCTTACAGGTTTGGAACGACATGAGTGTGATTAATTAATGACAGAATTTTCATTTTTGGGTGAACTATACCTTTAACATATTGGCTGTTTATTAGTACTTATAAAGCACATATTCTGCCTGACCATATTCTGCATCCTTAATCCTACCCAATACCTAAACTTAACAACTACCTTACTAACTATTAATAAGCAGCAGATTAGTTTATTGAGAAAAAAGTCAGTTAATGGTTTGTTAATAGCGAGAATTGGACCTTAAAATAAAGTGTGACCCAAATCTCGCCTGTGTGATCATTTATATTGTCACAAAATGTAAAATACATTATCACAGAGCTCTACATGTTAATTTGGATATATAAGTATATAAGCATAAGTACCTGCGTTCATACAGTATACTCAAGTAAAGAGATATATACTATACAGCAAATCTTAACTGCCTGATTGTTTATTGAAATGTATCTATACTCACATAAAACAATAAATACAGCAAATGTCAACTATTTTATTTTTTATATCGTCACAAAATGTAAACTATAATATTGAACAGCTATAGGGTAGAGTGGGGGAAAATGCCCCCCTTAAGGTCTGTGTAGTTTTTGTCTGTGAAACTAAAATTAAATGTGTTCAGAAAAGTCATCATAGTTTTAGTGACAATGACATAAATTATAAACAAAGTATGAAAAATGTCCAGAGTTTTCATGTTATTAGATTTTTAACAAAAATTAAATTTGTACAAAAATGCCCCCATGGGTGGGGTAAAATGCCCCCCAGTCTGACAAAGCAATTTGCTTTAAACATTTACAGCAAAATCAGAGTACAGGAGGTTTTAGGTTAAAATTAAAAGAATATAATCAGTAATTATGAATTACAAAATTATAATAGCCTATTTGAACCATTTTGTTTGTTGATGCTAACTGGCTAGCTAACTAGCTACCTGATGCTAACTTGAGGTCATTTTTAAATATAAAGTCCAAATATTTTTATGCAACCAACTAGTTAGAATACATTTGATGGAAAAACAAAGGATTTGATGTTCAGAACAGAATAAGTACAGTAATATCCCATTGCCCCCTGGTGGCGTTTTACCTCACATACTGTGTTTGAGAAAAAAAAATTATGTCATTCTGAAAATATAAATATATTTTTATTAAATAACACGTACTCCATATGTACAGGCCCTACTGTTCCCATATCATATAACTGTGATGTCCTACAAAACATAAAGATATTATAAAAAGATATTATAATCATTAACATAATAATTATCTGTAAAGCTGCTTTGAAACAATGTGTATTGTGAAAACTAGCTACATACTACTGTACTGTACCTGAATAGCCTACTAGTTCTGCCTTCACATTTAAAATGTCTTTTTATTGTGATCTCACGGTTCAAAATGTCTGAATGTGTAGGAAAAACAAACTTCACGAAAAAGGGGTTTGAAAAATGACCACGTCACCTGTCAACTACCCAAGTACCGTTTTTATCTAATCGCTGTACCGAGCTTCATCATCATAATAATAATTAGCTATTACACAAGTGATGCAGATAGGCATAATTCAACAAGTGCTGAAACACCATCACACATAACATCATCGTCTGCGCACAGGCTGGAGTGATGCTGACGCAGGTGGACAGAGGGGGAGGAGTCACTTTTGCAGCGCCAGTCTCGCACTTCAACCGATGCGACGCGTCTACGGCAGCCTCGTCAGCACTTCAGCGCGCTCATACTGAGCGACAGAGAGGAAAGCGAACTCTCTATGCCGGTAGTCTGAGGCAGCACCGCCGGTCACATCTGAAACTTGTCTGACTTTGCATGACAGCTGATTTCAAAGCATGGATTTGGACGCGGATTGTTGTCATTTTGGATGACGCTCGTGCAACTTTGCATTAAATCACGGTTTGCTGCAGACAGCCCCGCCTTGTGACACCTTGCGAACCGACACCGGCTTTCTCCTTCATCGCACTGTTGTTCATTTATTGACGGATTTCAGTGCGTGTGCTGTGTAATATGATGGTGCGTCCGTGTCTTGCGCGCCGGGCTCTGGGCTGAACGCATGCATGAGCGCGGAACATGGATAGATAGCGCGTTTCTCTCTCTGCGTTTCTCAGTGTAACCAGCGCCTTTCTAAATGGATGAGGAAATAGACACCCGCAAGATCAACAACAGCTTCCTTCGAGACCACAACTATGCAACTGAAGGTATATCTCATCACATGATCGCCTTCTCTCGGGTGCACTTAGAGTCAGACATCCTGAGGGAATAATTTGGAAACGGTCCTAAAGGTTCCTGGTTTGGCTTTAATAAGCCAGCCTGGATAAACTGATTTTGTTTAATCCTGTTTTATGTATTTTTGGGAAAACTGCATAAGTAGGAATTGCAGTTTATCAAGCAGATCAGATGCTTGTTTTAGATCCTTTCCAAATGAGCAATCCTGTATGCATCATTTAGTATTCATGAAAAATCCTAAAGGACTCTGTACAGAAGTTCTGTTTTATTATAATGTGGAACCAATACTAAAGGGAATTTTCTTTTAGGATTCCAACATACCTACAGAAATACTAAATCTTCTAGAACACATAGGGCTCTTAGGATCAAAAAAACATTACGAAATCCTTTAGGAGTTACAGTTTATGAAGTAGGATTTTATTTGATCCCATTAGGATGGGTGCCAAATTATGATGGAAATCCCTGTGCATATTCTTTAGGATTTTTGGCTAAGTACAAATGCTTATTTCTCATAAGTGTGTCAGTCATGCTGGCATTTTCCATTTGTAACACAAATATAGCCATGTGCAATACTGATTGTAGTGTTTTATTAGAGCTAAAAATAGCTGAGCAGTCAGACTAACACTTTAAGAAGATTTTCTGCTTGTGGTTTAGTCCGCCAAGCTCCATCAGTATAAGAGCTGACTGTTTAGATTTGTGCAATATTTGAATGTGGTGGTCTAATATAATGAAGGGTACATTAAGATGTATTTCTAACAAATCAAGGTGAAAATCAACCAATTCAACTTCAATCATAACTTGGAAGCAATCTTAATGGCAATTTTACATTAATATTACAACATTTTAGAATAACTGGATAATTTTGAACACATACATTATGTCTTTATTAATTACATTAGTTATACAGTATCTCTTCAGGATACTTAGGATCGGTTCCAATCCTAAAGGATCCTGTACACATTTCTTTTGGAGAACTACACATTGACTAATGAATTGTCATTTCTGTAGAATCATCACGACTGAAATGCATACAGTAGAAACCTACTGTCTAAACTAGGCTTTTTGTAGTTTTCCATTGTGAACTGTTACAGTTCTTTTACTTGTCTTCCAAGGCAATGCAGCCAGTGCAAACTCTCGATTATATTGACAGTATAAAGGCATTCTTCTTCTCTGACAATAGACAGCTGAGGAGTTTCACTGAGCCAGACACTCCTCTCATGCACAGACAAGATGCCTTCAACAGGACTGGTGTGATGCATCAGTGAATGGGGGGTTGGTTGGAGACAGGGACGGAGAGAGAGAAAGGGAGGGAGGGATAGCGAGAGAAGGGAATAAATCAGAGATTAAAGCCAGAGAACACATAGACAGATGTGATGTCATTCCAGCTGCGAAAATCCACTTTTCAAGCCTCTTCCCGTCTCCAGGCAATGCTCAAATCCAGTCTTTAAGAGTATTTATTCTTTAAAGCCAACATGGAATCAAAATGGACCCTGTTTGCTTTCTTAATTCATGTTTCTGGTCTTAGTGTAATTCAGTGACCTTTTAATTTAGTTTAGAGCTGAGACTAACATGTTGTGGGAGATTTACGTGGATAAATTTTGGGGTTTTGGCAAAAGGAATCATAATGCTTGCACAAGCTTGTTTTAAGACTCGTATTTAATATCTTGACTGCCGTTGCTGAGTTGATGACTGATGGCCATTTTTTGTGCATAAACTTTTGGGTTATTGCGCTACATGTGTTGACATCAAATTGACGTCAATTTTCTTCGGGTTTTGGTGCAATGAAAGCATTGATTGCATCTGTGTACTTCACCCACTGACCTGAGATGAGCTCCTTTCGTCTGGAGAATATCTACAACATGGCACTTCTCTTCTTCCCTTGTTAATTCTCTGTGAATTATGCAAGCGCTCCACTCTCATCCATCACTTACAGCCCCTGTAGAATATGCTGTCAGTGTGTCTGATGGCCAAACTTACCCTTACATTAAAAAAGAGAGAAATTGTTAAATCATCGACTATTTGTAGCTTTGTGTCCACAAATAAAGATATTTTCATCAATACAAACTTCTAAAAGCATTCCCAACCCTATCTGTAAAACTTCAGGACTTAAAAGAATACCGTAATTCACAAATGAAAATTTTGGATTTGTTATTCCAAACCCATATGACTTTGCTGGTTGTTCTTCTCCATTAATTTTCCATTCTATTTTTTAACTTTAAAAATGAAGCAAAAGCATAACAATATCAAGTATCAGTTATAATTCATACAACTTTTTTTTTTTTTTTTTTTTCATTTTTCATTTTTATGAAGACTGAAATTATGTCAATCTTCCAATAACCTTTCCCTGCAGGGAGCTGTTATCCACTGTAACTAGATAATTGAGTCAAGTGAGTTGAAGTTAATTGAGTTCAATTTGTGAACCAATCATTCAGGCTTTTTTGGTGAACTGGATCAGCCAATTCATTGGAGAGATAAGATTCATTTACAAATTGGATATTTCTACCTTTATTATAAACTCTTATAGAGGTCGACCGAATCGGCCGGCCGATTAATCGGCCGATTTTTGGCATTTTTTAATTAATCGGCATCGGCCGATTGTGATGCAAATTAGGCCGATTAATATACAGGCGCGTCTGCAAGCAACAGGTGACGCTGCCTCCTGCGGCAAGCAGATTGCCATTCCACTGGCACAACGGATAACCCTGTGATGTCCTCCTCTGCCTGCTAACTTTTTGAAGAGAGAACTACCTGGTAGGGCTGTGCAGTTAATCAAAAGTGAATCGCAATTGCGATTTGAGACGTTGCAATCTGGACGCGATATTACTCTGTTCCAGAGGATATGCATGACTGCCAGCCTTGAGTGACAGTCTTACTAACCAATAGAGTGAGCGCACCTCCGTTCTCCCCGATCAGCACTGCTCTAGCCAACTGCGTAAACACCCACCATTTAAAAAGGGTCAGATCGAAAGTTAGGCAAATTAAAACTAAAGAAAAACGTATGTAACTTCAGCCTCGAAATGACAGAAAACGAACAAAAAAGGTAATTTGCAAGAGCTGCGTCACAACGCATATCAAGAGCTCAGTTCTGCTTTCAGTACTGGAGAATAAAAGATACATTTTTAGATGTTTTTATTAGTAGGCTACATGAACATTATCTTACACATTTTATCTCCCCAACAGATTAATTTGAAATAAGTTTATACTGCATGTTCGCTAATTCAGAAGACCGCGCACACAGCCCGTGTCTCTGAATGCTTCTCATACTCGCTCCGCTCTGCCCCACGCTGCGCGTCTCCCGAGTCTCAAGGACGAGCCGCACACACGCAGCCTGTCTCGTAATGCTCTTTTATACTCACGGTCTCGCGCCCGGTTCTGCTCCGCAAGTCTCTCACGAGCGCATCTGGCAATATGGACGAGGCCTTGACGCACGCGCGCAACCTGTGTCAACTCGTGCCTGGCTCCACGTTTAAAACGAAAGTAAATTAAGTCTAACTGTTTGCTAATTTCACTTGGATGAAATGAAACATTCAGCACATTTCCCACTTGTTCTTAAAATCCCAAATACTTAAAAATGAATAAATCAGCCCATGTAATGCTTTAATAACTGACTAAAGACATACAGTTCTTTATTTATAAAAAATAAACAAATCTTTCCTGTGAAATTCAGTAATTCTGTGAAGTACATAATAAATAATATTTTGGCATTCAAATACATCGCGAACACGGAAACATTTGGTTTCACTTTCGTTTTAGCCTAAATGAATTCGTTTTGGCTTGTCGTTTATAGCTAGCTTCTTATATTTTTAATTCTTGTTCTTTTCTAAATACTGTTAATTGAAAGAATTTGTTGTGGAGTGAGGGGAACTAAAATAGCCTAGCTATGTTTACAGTGTTTATTATAATGTTTGTAAACATTTCGCTTCGCATTAGGCCTATTTCTGAATGAAATAATAAAATGTGACTTATACGCGACTTTTCTCTCGCTCTCTCTCTCTAAAAACCGCAATTTTTTATATGCATAGCATATTTTAACCATGCAGCAAACCTTTTTAAATATTTTGATAAATTACTGAAAAAAAATGACTTTTTAAACCGTTTAACTGATTGTATTAATCGGTCAAGGGAAAAAAATAAAAAAGAAAGAACGAAAATCGGCCAAACATATCGGCCAAAAAAATCGGCATCATATATCGGCCATCGGCTGCCCTGATTTCTAAATATCGGCATCGGCATCGGCCAGAGAAAAACCCATATCGGTCGACCTCTAAACTCTTATATAAAACCTTTTATTATAAAGCTAGGATGGATGTCAACAATTAGGGCCGCACAATTAATCTAAAAATATATAGATGATTATAACTGATTAACATGATTAAATTGCGTAAGGTGTTGATTACAGCATTCCATTTAGATCTACTCCTGTTATGTCAAAGAATGTAGCTTGCAATTGATCCACAAAAATACATATTTTAAGGTAAAATCAATTATCATGATTAGAATATTAAGGGGAATAACAGTTATGATTATGATTGTAGTAATCATACAGGATTATAAGAACTGAAGTTTTTTGTTGTTGTTCTGCACAAAGTTATGAATTTAGAAGAACTGTATATGAATGTTTTGATACCTTAACAGTACTTATACATACTTTTTGATGCGTTAACACTCTAGTCCACATTTATTGCATGGAAAATAAGCATCCATGGAAGTGTTTTAAAAATTCTCCTTTTGTTTTTAATGGAAGGAAGAAAAAATATGCAACTTTTGAATTACACGATGTTAAATAAATGATTAAAGAATTTGTTTTTGAGTGAGCATTTTTTTATTTTTTTGTCCTGTCTTGTCCTTTGTCTTGTAGAGTTGAGGTGTGCCTCTGTAGAAAACCAATACAACATTATAGACACTTAGAGTTGGCTTTTGACTTAATTCACTGAGTACAACCTCGCTACTACAGTACATATAAACACTCTAGGAATTTAGCAACTGTATAATGTAAACAACACATTTTCTCCAGGTTATGTAAAAATCTAGTTCTTGGTTGTCTTGAGCAATGTTAGAGCTTCAGCAAGCTGAGATTTTGAAGCACTCTTACCTAGAAGTATAATAGCATTTAAAACTGAGATGGGATGTTAGGGAAAACTTTCAGAAGCCTCCGAATGTTTCCTCTTTTGAGTATAGAGCAACATCATCTGCAGAAAACCATTGAACAGTCATTACCAGACACAGCTGTGCTTAGAGCTTGAGCAGTTAACCACCATCGTACTGATGCCTCTGTGGTTTTGACAATCAAATAAATAAATGATGACCTATGCAATTTTAAAGCAGCTTTAGTGCACCCATGTTTATCCCTGCTACTCTTTGGTCCACAAGGTTCTGTCAGCATCTTTGTCAAAGGTAGACAACAACAGAGCATATATACAAAACAGAATGAAAGCCTTCACAATAAAAGCAAAGGTGAAACTTATACATGGGCTGAAAGGTTGACAAGCATGTGTCATTAAAGACCTTTTGACCTCAGTTGCACAGAGAGATCAAAGGTAATGTTATCTAAATCATAGCTGTGCAGACAAAACAACCTAGTGAGTGTTTAGTCTGCAGTAAAATGCTCATGCACCCATCAAAGACATTGCCTTAGGTCAGACATTTTGTTAAAGGAGTTGACTAAAGACTAAAATTTAAAGAAGTTGTCTGTGTAGTACCATGAGGTGATCAGCAGTGAATGCAGGTCTGAGTGAAACTCCAGGAAGATCAGTGGTGATCTCCAGATTTAGGCCTGGTCAGGTGCACTCAAGGGTTGATTGGGAAGGCAGGGTCACTTGCTGAGTGATCCTTCTCTAATCTGATCTCAGAGTCTTATCTGGCTTCCTGTGAATTTTCTGGAAAGCAGGGAAGATTTTGTCTAGGAAATCATGGTGTGTGTATCGCTAAGCTTATAAAACAGTCATACAGGTATTCTAAAGTTTAAATGCGTTAAATGTGATTTTTCCTTGTTTTTATTCAGTTATATTCATTTTTTTTATTTTAGATATAATTTATGATATATAATTTAGATATAAGTGTGTGTGTGTGCACTAGTTTGGGTGGTTTATGAGGACACTGCCTATGTTCGCATAATTCAAAAGGCTTAAAAAAAACATACTAAATGGTGTTTTTTTGAAAATTTAAAAATGCACAAAGTTTTCTGTAAGGGCTAGGTTTAGGGTGTAGGGTTGTTGTGGGGCGATAGATGTGTGCGTGAGCCAGTGCTGATGGGGAGGAGGGATAAAGAAAACTCTCTGACTTTACCAACGACTGTTTGATTCTCCTAAGCGCAGTCAGGGAATTTTCTTTAAGCCCCCCTCCTCCCCAGCACCACCTGTCTATAATTGTCTATAATCACCTGTATATATATATATTTTTTTTCTTTTAAGACATTGCAGGGCACATTACTTATTGTATGCAGCTGTAGAGTCTGAAACAGACAAACAAACATTAAATAAAGACTCCAGCATCCCCCCCCCCCCCCCCCCCCCCCCCCAGCTTTAGCAGAGGCCTAAAATAAGGCTGCTTCCTTTGGGGTAGCTTGTGAGTTCAAAGGGAAAAGAGAGATACTGAAATACAGAGGGGGTGTTTCCTACAGAGGATAAATAAAGTAGACTGAGATGTGTTATTAACACATGGCTGGCCCAGAAATCATCCTTTGCACTAACCTGTCTCATGAAGGAATAGCTGTAAATTAGAGCAATTCTGGAAAGTTACCAACATGGTTCCCTGAATGTTGCTTTTGTGGTTTCTGAGGCCTTCTGAGTGGCTTTTAGCATGAGGCTGTGTGGCTGCTGGGGTACTCTGGGTAGTTGCTAGGTGTTTGCTTACTGAAAAAAGTAAAAATACCCTGTCCACTAGGTATGGCAGGTTTCTCCTTCAAATGAAAGTTTTACACCTTTATATTGTCCACCAGGCAAATTTTGTCTCTGTCTGTGTATTTACACACAGTCTTAGTGTCTTTGTTTACAAGAAGCCATAGGCATGTATGTGCATACAAGAGTGGCACTATTGCGACTGTGTGTATCAAGTTGTGTGTACCCATCTCACAAGACACCATCCTTATTCAAGTAACAGTTGATTGTCAAGTTCCATCTGTTTATCAAGTAGTACCACTGACTTTAGATTTACTTTACAGCTGATTTCATCCCATAATCCCATTGGCTTGTACATCTGTTCATTCTGGCATCTTGGTAAGGTTCTTGCCTTTAGTCTGAGGGCATTACGCACCCCAGGAAATCACTTAATTCCTCAGGCAAAGCTTTAGTCTGGCTCAAATGCAGCTGTTGACATTTCAGTTCTTTGATGTATTAAAATATTACTTCATATCATTTATATAAAGACACACATTTGTTTCCGCTGCTAATTTCACTTGGAATTATCGAAACCAATTCCCAGAATGCATCCACTGACCATCAGCTGCCCAATATATACACTACCTTTTAAAAATTAGGGGTCAGTAGGATTTTTTTTTTTTGAAAGAAAGAAATGAATACTTTTTATTGATCAAAGGCACATTAAATTGATCAAAACAATGACAATAAAGACATAATGTTACAAAAAGATTTCTATCTTAATTGCTGTTCTTTTGAAATTTCTATTAATCGAAGAATCCTGGAAAAAAACCCTGATATTAAGTGTTTCCTGAGAAGCAAATCAGCATATTAGAATGATTTCTGAACGATCATGTGACACAGAAGACTGGAGTAATGATGCTGAAAATTCAGCTTTGCATCACACGAATAAATGACATTTTAAATGAAATGTGAAACAGTTATTTTCAATTGTAATAATATTTTAAATATTACTGTTTTTACTGTATATTTGTTTAAACCATAAGACCATATGGCCATACAAGACTTATTTCAAAAATGCTAAAACAAATCTTACCAATATTACCAAACTTTGAATGGTAGCGTACACTTGCTGAAAATGTCTTTGATAAAAATAGCATTAAAGTTAATAAGATTGTTGTTCAAGCTTGAAATCTGATTGGCCGATGTATTGTGTATAAGAATATATTCCTAGCAATAAGAACATTAATCCAGGAACACATCCTACTACCACCAAAATCATGGTCACCATATCAGACCTTAAAACATTGGTTTGTATGTTGCTTGCACTGTCATTTGTTCAAACAGGAATGATACAGTAGTCTATTAAATGGTAGTTGTAACCAAGTCCCTGTTCTGTTCCCAGCAGTCCCTCTTGTTATTACACCGTTGCTTGATGGAGTGGACCATGAAACACATTAACAGTTTGTTGGGGGTAGTTTCTCGGGACACAGAATGTTCATTACTTTACAGGCACAGGGTAGCAGCGTGCCCTTCGGACCTCCTGACCCCGCGTTAGTGTAACAGCTGTGTCGCTCTGCCAGCGAGTGTGGGAAGGGGGATGGGGTCTAGCCAGGGATCCTTTTGGCTCCATTGTGACCCTCTTGTGTTGGCTCATTAAAATCAGATTGCTGATGCTTCCCGTTTTGGCGCCTCTCTCTCGCCCTTTATCAAATGCCCTGCGGCACTATAGCACAAGCTACCAAATTTTTTGACGTTGTTTGCACCTCAGTTGCCTCTCTCTGTCACCTCCTGCGTCTTCTCATTATGTTTACCCAATTTGTACCACAAAAACCTGTACCCCCTTTCCTCTCCTCATTACTGCACCGTCAGCATCATGGTTCTCCCCTTTCATGCTAGGTGACGGACAAATGGAGGTGCCCCAGTGCATATTGACATCCATTTAACAGAAGCAGTCAGATCAACGATTTTTCCAGGGCTGAACTAGATTGGTAGTCATCTGTGTGGAACAGCCACCCTATTACCGACCACAGCGTTCTCAAAGAAAATAGCTTGGAAACCTGTATGAAAACATGTCAAATTACTACAGTTGCTTCTTCATTTAATGTCCACAGCCATTTTTTCTAGAAAGCTGATGTGATGTTAATGGCTATTAGAGGTTGATAAGATTGAATTTTGCCCTCTCAAGATTCAATTTAGAGTTGTTTGAACCGTGAAAGATGGAAAATGAAGTGAAAATACCCATGGGTTGTCAAAAGGTTGTCTCTATAGAGCATGCACATGCTGTTGTCCTTATATTTTAAGATCATTTGCATTTACTGTAAAATGGCCAAAATCTTTTCATTCTGAAGCTGTATGGTGATTGAAAAAAAAAAACATTCCAGATACTCATAAACCTCCTAAACAGATTCATTGTGGATCAGTGTGGAAATATCTTTATTTTCGCCAGTCCAATAAAATAATTGGTCAAGAAAGATATGTTAAAAACCATGGCTATATGTCAGCTATGGATGTTCTTTGTTGTGTATTGTGCATTTTGGTGATTGTAGTACTATATACTGCAGAAATAATAAGAGTAGTTTGCTATTCAGTCAGTTTAAGCCAGTTTAAACTGTTGCTAATTTGGCAATTTCTGTAATTTAAAAACATCATAAATGTGATGAAGTCTTTTTAATGCCATGATGACTCTTCTGCTCTGTCAGTGAAGTAAAGCCATCATCTACTCAACCCAGAGGGTTGATTATTCAGTTTCACATGCTAATGTTCCCAGTCAAGGATAGAGCATTAGCATGTGTGGTCACAGGAAAGACTCTAGAGACCATTAAATGAAAACCGAGAGAACCCTGAACGGAATATATTTCATGTAAATTTCATATTAAATTCACAAAGCATAACGTTAGTTTCCTGTTTCACCCGAAAATGAAAATGCTGTCATTTAGGCAACCTTGATTTATCTATTTATTTAACACAAAAGTAGTTATTTAGCCTGTCCAAGCTGCTTTTTTATATGAATAACTGTGGTATAGGGGCATTGAAATATATATGTACTGACGACAATAAGCATGATATTTAGATATTTAAATATTCATATAATGTTAAAGACCCCATGTTTTAACATTGTCTATCTAGTGTTTTTTTTAATGCAAACCATATGCATATTCTTCAGTCAACACCATTGCTGAGCATTTTCTCCTTAAAACTGCAGTGTACCAACGACGGTTTGAAACAGTGCTTGTTTCTACTGTCACAAACATGTAACCAATCCCCTCAACTTGCAGGGTGGAGCTTTACATATCATTAGTAAAGAGTTTTTACATAAGATTTTTAGAAGGCAGCTGTCTGAGATGGCAAATGGGGGTTGTGTAACATCAGCAACACATTAGTAGCTGTTTGATAACATGATAAAGCCAAAGGCTGATGTTATCAATTACCATTACATGTCCAACATTATAGAGAGTGATACATAAAACACATTACCGTTCTGATAAATCAACTTACAGACAACCTTGTATAATTCGCTCTTCCTCCTCTCTGAAATTAGTTTCTGGTTCAAACATAGGCTATATGAATCCAGTATTGCCACTTGCTATTGTGTAGCATTTACTACTTCAGTTAACCAAGACAAAGTGGAGCAGGTCCAAGCTGGGGTGAATGAGTGGAGGCAGGGACTAATTTGCATAGTCTTGGCTCCATGTATACTAAATGGAGGTAAGGGATTATTATGTAGAGTTATATTCAAGCCATTTTAAGAGAAATTATTTTCATGGAGGAAAAAAAATATGTAAATTCCGATGATGAAAATGAGTTTTAAGGGATAAAATTTGTGATTAAAGGGGACATTAATACTACTGATAATATTGTAAATAATCTGGTTGACACTCCAAAATAGCAAGTGGTGGTAATGCACCAGTTACCACCCATCATAAAATGGAATAATGGAAGAAGAAGACGCAGTTTGTAGCTACTACTGCTGCACAAAATCAACTAAATAAAATTTTGGCCATGATTATTATGTAGTGAAAATCTGATATCATGACAACCATAGTTTGTGATCTTCTTTTGTTGTATAAAAAAAAGAGTACCTTGGACATTCTGAGATGTCAAGTGTGCATCACAGCTGCCACAAATTTGGCAATGTAAATACAGAAAATATGTCACACTGATGTGTGTGAGACACATGTGGCACTCCCAATACAAAAAACGGTCCATTTTGTCTCTGTTTCCAGCGTATGGGCACAATAAACCTTATTAGAGATGCAGATGGCTGCAGATGTTGCCAGTAATAGAGACAAACTGTGCCAGTGTGCAGGGTGCCACTGAATGCTGATGTTGACGCGTTCATAAGCTACTGCAGGAGTGATAACAACCAGACCCATTAATGTGGACCAGATGTCACATTCACAGACACACTCTCTCTCTCTCTCTTGCAGCTGCTTAGTCACACTGAGAACCGCAGATATTCGCAATTGACATGGATCAGTCATTGTAAATCTGAGCCCCAGTCCAGTACAATGCTGTTTAGCCAGTGTCGGGGAAGCTGCTTTGAACCTGTAGCTTGCTAAGCTGCAATCTACTAAATTTGAGTGTTATACTACAGTCAAGCTGCTTTTGGGGGGTAAGTAGTTTGGTACACCAGAAGAAAGAGTGGCAATATCTTTTTAAATATTTAACAATCTGATTATTTAAAATGTAATTATTCTGCATTTATTCACTTACTACATGGCTATTTGCCACATAAGTAAATAATTAACATGAAATATTGATTTAAGTTGAAATATTGAAACAACGCGAAACCACAAAGTTCCTAACAAACGGCTGTGAGCTTAGATGAAGTTCAGACAAGACGGACATTTATGGCACCATGTACGTCATGTCGGTAATTACACGGCATTTTAAATTCATACCTATTTATAATCTTAAATCCATTACAGTGTACAAAACAATAATTCTAGCAAAAGACAAATGCTTTTTGTCAATAAGCAACACTTTAAGAAACACTTGTAACAATACTACGCAAGCCTACTATGAACAATAAAGTGTGATATGAGAGATGTGAAAGAAGTGCAGGCCTCAAATACCCATATGACCGTGTGTTATTCAGTGTTGCTAATGATGACGGTTGTTAACGGGGAGTAACATACCTCTGAATGTCACAACTGACCAATCAGAATAAACTATTCCAGGGAGCCGTGTAATAAATCAATTTATACTACGGGGCCGTTGAATGCTTGAATCTGATTGGCTGACGAACGTTCTAAGGTGTGCAATTATTTTCAGGGAAACGCACGGCAAACGTAGTTCCAGACACCGCATTACATGTCCATATCACTTCGCCAAATGATTTGCGTTATTTCAAAGGTCCTTACAGCCTAAAACAGCAAAAGAACCAAAACCCACAATGACACTGGCCAAACAAATAAATATAGTAAACAAAAGGATACAAACGACAGATTATATTCGTGTTTTTGCCACAAAATTACGCTTTATTATTAAAGCACATAGCCTATCTCTCCCGCTCTCTCTCCCTCACAGACAGTTTGCACACACAATGTTGTTAGCGCTACTCTGACGATTTTATCAGTAACAGTTTAACAACTTAAAAAGTACATGACTTCTCACAAGCGAGGTAACAACAACGGCGCTGTTCGTGAAGAAAATGAACTTTAAGTTTCGCTGTAACTAGAGACATTGCTGCCGAACACTTTTGAGAGACGCACAGACTCACAGAGGAAATCTTTCTCTCTCTCTCTCTCTCTCTCTCTCATAACTCAGTTATTAACTGTATTATTAACTGCATTAGTCTACTATCAACGGCTCAAGCCTCCGTTACGGTTTAAAAAGATGTTTTGGAATTAACAAGGGAGGCGTTGGATGAGATGCTGAATAAATAATCCTACTCACAATAGCGATTTAAGTAGAAAAAACGGACGAATGCCTTGAAATATATCATCTGATCAATGTCTTGAGGTGTGGCAACCGTAGTATAAGCGGAATAATTGACTTCGGTCCATTGAATTATTAGAAAAATAATGCGCACCCGCTTCGCGTCGTGGCCACATCACCACCTCGTGTGTGCATTATTTTTCTAATAATTCAACGGCCCGTCGTCAATTATTCCTTGCATAAACAATTCTGTCCAATGCTAGGGAGTAAACTTGGAGTTTGAAATTACGCAGTTATTAAAAGTACAATGGGTTTCAATCACTAAGCATGCGTACGCACAAATTTGTGCTTGAAATCTGCGTCTGAACAAATCATGATTCACTAAAAATTTTGTACTAAAATTTATTCTAAATTTAAGAAAAACAGCTGATAGCACACAGCTATAGCACACATACGCAATAATCACAATCTGGTGTGCGTTTCCCAAAAGCATCATTAGCTAACTATGGTCGTAAATTCCATTGAACTATATTGGTAACGACGGAACTTGCGACAATAGTTGCTTTTGGGAAACGTGCCCCTGGTCGGTCTTAATAATCGATATAATCTATATATATAATATATGTTTCAGCTTAGGATAATAGTTACATATTATATATATTTACAATAAAATTCATCTTAAAATGAACAAATTCATGTGCGTATACACGTGTTGTGAATTAGGCGGAAGGTTTTTGTGAGAAGTTTGGATGTGCGTATAAATACAAATAATTACGCAATTATTAGTGAATGAGACCCAGTGTCTTTAAGCTTGTTCTTCAACACAATCAGCTGTAAAGCTGCCCATAAAACACAACTCAGACTTTACCTTCTGTAAATGTAAAAAGTTGCTTGTTAGTGAAAAACTATTTTGAACTAGACAGATGAACTAATGCCACACTACTGAAAAATGTAGTGAGGTTAGCAGCACAGTTAGTTATTCCTCAACACTGTCTTTAACCTGTGCTTGGCTCTTTACATTTGCATCTTTGTTTACTGCTGCTGCATGGCCATAAATCAAGACCGATTTATTTTCTCCCAGCCCGTTGATTCCTGTGTGGTAATTTATGTATCCATATGGAGTAGGCCTTTCTCTGCCACGGCAGTGGAAGAGTAGTGCTGCTTCAGTACCTGAACTCAGCAAAACGCCTCTTTATATTTACTGCAATCCCCCCCAGTCAGCATCGAGCCACCCAATACCCGCCAGACAAAAGACTCCTGGCCCCTAACAGCTATCAGTGGAGGGCCAACACTGCAGGGAATTACAGTCCATGGGTAATAGCCTGCATTGAGTTGTAGAGAGACTAGAATGCCGTTTATCTGTGTATGTATTCAGAGAAATAGTTCACCCAAAATGTCAGTAGAGCCATTCTCTGCTCTCTGTGGAAAACGCTCTCTCTCTCTCTCTCTCTCTCTCTCTCTCTCTCTCACACACACACACACACACACACAAATACATTCAGCTAGGGTGTAAAGAAAAGTGCATACCCCAAATCATTCATTCTCAGCAACAAATCCAGTTACTACCAAACACTGGTTTAATGACACCTGTGATCAAAACAAATATTTACAATACAATTTAGAGATCAGTTTAATTATGACATGTTGAAATTATGGCATACTAAGTGGAAATTATGAGATAAAAGTCAGAATTATGATGAAAAGTTAAAATTATGACAAAAACTATTGGCATAACTCAGAATTATGACAGAAAGTTGACATTATGAAATAAAAAGTCATGGTCACACTTTATTTTAAGGTCGAATTCTCACTCACTATTAACTAATTAACTAACTATTAACTATGACTTCTGCCTCAATACACGCCTTATTTGCTTATTATTAGTTAGTAAGGTAGTTGTTAAGTTAGGTATGAGGTAGGTTTAAGGGATCTAGAATGTGGCCACGTAGAATAAGGCATTAATATGTGCTTTATTAGCAATAAACGGCCAATATGCTAGTAATATGCATGCTAGTTAATAGAGAAAATTTGACATAAAAAATAAAGTGTTACTAAACTCATAACTATAACTAAAAATAATTAAAATTCATATTATGATTTATCTCATACTTTTGACTTTGTATGTCATAATTCTGATTATTTTGTCAATTTCAACTTTTTATCTCATAATTATGACTTAATATCTCATATTTTCAGCATTTATCTCCTGATTATGACTTAGTATCATGATTTTAACTTTGTCATAATTCTGATTTATCAAAGCATGCTTTTTTTCTTAAATGGCGGAAATGAGCTTTCATATTATTGCATAGCCATCATAAAGCTCTTATTATTTGCTACTGATGATGTGATGAATGAAACAATTTGGCAACGCCTATTTTATTTTCTCTTGTATTGCTCCCTTGAAAGCCACAACCTAGATCTTGAATTTTTTATATTTAGCATCTCTATTTCTTTGCCCTGAATGCTAAATGATTGTTCTCTTAGCTCTTTGGCCTCTCTAACAGAGAGGTGCATTGTGGGTAAAGAGAAAGCAAACTCCAGCAGTCTGCTGCTGTTCACAGTTCGCATGTAATCTCTCTGGATCATTAGATGCAGAGCGGGTCCCGTTTGTTATTGACTGGTTCTCAGTAAGCATTGCTGCCAAGCCAAACACCCCCTGGCTACCCCATTCAATTTATTCATGAAACAAAATATTTTAGCTTCAGCCCCTGGAGGCATATTCATTATTCCCAAAGTAAATCTGCTCACAGTACAGTATGAGAAAGAGAGTGGAAAGGCAGGAGGTAGATTGTAGGGAGACAGGAGGCAGTTTGGTTGATTTAGATATTTACTCTTAGCATTTTACTCCATTATTAATAGCGAAAAAGGGTTTAAAGGGGACCTATTATACTCCTTTTTACAAGATGTAAAATAAGTCTCTGATGTCCCCAGAGTGTGTATGTGAAGTTTTAGCTCAAAATACCCG
>JAFVLL020010499.1:0-50000 GCA_021397915.2 Tor tambroides
GCACGCCACACTCTGATGTAAGACTAGAAAGCAGCGTGTCCTTGGTCTTGAAGAACTGAAACATAAACACAGCATACGAGAATAAAAAAAAGCAGCCAATACTCATGTGTGTCTGGAAGGAAACAGCAGGATCCAGACAAGGATATAACTACATATTCAGAACCCAGTTTAATTATTTAAAGGAAAGTTCACCTAAAAATGAAAATGCTGTCATGATTTACTCACCCTTATGTTGTTCCAAACTCAACTTTTTCTTCCTTGGATATGAATTTTTGAAAAATATCCTAGGCATTTTTTTAGTATAATTATATAATGAACTTGCTTTATTACAAGTATTTTGAAGCCTTCCCATTGATATATCTATATATATTAGAAATACATTTGTTTATAATTGTGTGTGTGTACGCGCATATATATTCAGTTGAAGTCAAAAGTTTACATACACCTTGCAGAATCTGCAAAATGTTAATTATTTTACAAAAATAAGAGGGATCATACAAAATGCATGTTATTGTTTATTTAGTACTGACCTGAATAAGATATTTCACATAAAATATGTTTACAAATAGTCCACAAGAGAAAATAATAGTTGAATTTATAAGAATGACCCTGCTCAAAAGTTTACATATGCTTGATTCTTAATACTGTGTTGTTACCTGAATGATCCACAGCTGTTTTTTTGTTTAGTGATAGTTGTTCATGAGTCCTTTGTTTGTCTTGAACAATTAAACTGCCTGCTGTTCTTCAGAAAAATCCTTCAGATCCCACGAATTCTTTGGTTTTCCAGCATTTTTGTGTATCTGAACCCTTTCCAACAATGACTGTATGATTTTGAGATCCATCTTTTCACACTGAGGACAACTGAGGGACTCATATGCAGCTATTACAGGAGGTTCAAACGCTCACTGATGCTCCAGAAGGAAAAACCATGCATTAAGAGCCGGGGGGTGAATATGACAATATGACATAATAGAACCACAATTTTTCGAGTGTTTTATAGTACTTCTACACTTATTTTTGGGTCCTTTGTGAAGGTTGAGAGCTTCAGGCTCATTCATTGTAATTATATGGAAAAGAGCAACCATTACATGATACAAAATTTTGATTTTGTGATCCAAGGAAGAAAGTTATGTGAGTTTGGAATAAACTGAGTGAACAAATCCTTTAAGAAAAATCTACTGAAAATTAGCAGTTCAAAGATAAGTAAACAAGTTCTCAAGTAAGTGAAGAGTTAGTGGAGAGGGGGGTAAGAGGCCAGAGCCCTTCCCTGTTGACATGATTACAGCTGGTGGTTTGCAGGAACGGAGTGGCCGTGGGAAGCACTGGGACTTTTCAAGTCGGCTGACTTTCTAAGAAAAAATAATATAGTGTCCCATACAAATATACTGATATCAAAAGGGAAATAAATGTTCTGACATGGTCATGCCAGCTCATTAAGACAATATACAGTCTAAGTGTTGATTCATCTGCAGTAGTTACATGATCCAACCCACTTCTGCTGTTATCTGTCTGCTCATGAGCCTCTCAACTGCTAGAAGCCAAACATAAACGGGAGGGAGGTCATCTAATCACCTACGATTTAAACTCGGGACACTATAATCTCATTATGAGTCTCAACTGACCACAAACATTTTTCATCATTGCAGATTTTTATATTCGTTTTGCAATCTAATTGCACTGCCTTTACAATAAAAAAGGGTTATTTCAGACATTTACATGTAGCAAATATATTCTACATGCAGTATATACAGGTACTAGAGTCAAATCTAGATAGTGAAGGATTATATATAATATATGGGGATCAGGACTGCACCAGTGATTACAACAATCAAATCCACTGAACTGCAGATTCATCTGTTCCAAGTTTTACCTGAACTGCCAGGTTCTAGCAGCCTGTTTGTATACTGTGGTGTTTCTCATTCTATACCACATCACTGTTGTGCTGAAGTTTCAGATTATCCCTGTAAATTTTTTTTCCCTCAAAGTTGTTTTTTCAGCAGTGCTTTCCAGGTCCTCTCTATCCCATGAACACCTTCTTGTTTTGTTCTGTAGTTACTTCAGGGCCTTTGTGATCGACAATGGGGAATGGGAAGATATTGGGAAAAACTATTTGGTTTGTTTGGTTTTTTTCTGTAGGGATGCCATTATCCTATGTTAATGTATAATTCTCTTACCATTTACCTTACAGTCCCATTTTCAAAGCCCTCTGAACTTTTGTTTATTTCCTCAATAAAAACATAAAAAAAATCCTGTGGCAGGTAATTTAGTTACCGTCCCACAGCAAGCTTGTCATTTGCGTTCAAATCAAAAAAACTTTTGATTTACCCTCGATAGTCTTGATGTCATATGCTGTGCCATTTATTAATAAAAAAACAAATGACTTTACTTGCTCTTACTCAAGAACAAGGAAACACCCAACTGGTTCAACCATGAAGTCAGGAGCATCAGCTCTCAGCCAAGTTTCAGTGTTTGTATTCTCATTCACTTCTGGTCAGTTGCTTGTCTATTTTATTAACCAGAGACTTCACATTGCCCAAGGCAGGTAAGGTCTGGATCTTTTTCTTTTGATTCAAAGCTAAACACAAGCTTTAATTCCTCAGAATCACCGCGGGAACCCACTGGCAGCTTGTAAACAAAGCATGCACGCCAGTAGGCTGTTGCTTCTTACAGTTCAACAAAACTATTCTTGCAGTCCATTGTGGAAAAAGTGTATTACACATTTCCAAATGCCAATAAAACATGGAACATTTTGTGAAACTATGTCTGTGTTTAGTAATGCTTTGACATTAAACATAAAACAATAAAACATTCAAAATATGTAAATGTTATTCATGTAAAATATATAATTAAAAGTATATAATATATAATTAATTGGGACCAACAACTGGGAGAATTGGATAAAATCATAAAATGACCAGAACTCATTTCTGTGTTTTATTTGGTGTTAATTCTGTGTTTTATTCAGTAATTACCCATAATCAACTTTAACTAGGTGCTAAATTCTCTACTGTAGTACTGAGCAAATTGCATTCAGCACTGATTTTGTCAGAACATTGGCGTGTGCTTGATTTGCATAATCCTTTAGTGCTGCTTTATGTATGTATAAGTGCATATGTGTGTGTATTGTGTATAAGATATTTATTAGTGAACTCATGTTTTCACAAACAAAGAGGGCCTTCCTAAGATGTTACATAAATTTGAGTGCTACGCATGATTTGAAGTGAAGAAAAATCTGAAGCTGACGGCATACAGCAACTTTATACAGTATGCGACTTTAATGGATGGAGTAGTAGTGTTTTTGTGGAAACTGTCATGTTGGCCTGCACACCGAAACCTTACCGGCGGGACAGAGTCAGTGCAGTTCTTGACCCGTTTTAGGGTTACAGCACTTTAAAATGCCACAAATCCCACGTTTTCACGCAAACAAGTGGGAGTGAATTTTAAAGCACACTCCTGAGACTTCGCTAAGGGCAAGTGAGTAATATGCAAATGTTCAACCAGAGTATCTAGGACAATGCACAACGCTCTCTGATAGAAAGCTCTATTAATACACTCCGGGACACTGTAGCCTTTTACAAAAGTGTTGATAGTGTTGCGTTTGAAACACAAAGCTGAATGCCACTTGACCCATTTACTACAGTCCAACGTCTGGGGTCTCGGCCCTATACTATGTGTTCAAAAAAATCTCAAACTCTTCCAAGATTCTTCATCAAGTTTTCATGGCAAGATGTCTCATAAATTATGAGAGCATCTCCAGCTGACTTTAGAAAAACGCTGCAATTCCCAACTCCTAACCACAGCACAAAGAAAAAAGTTCTGGTTGACCGTTGAGTCATTTGCCTTTCGAAATCTTTAATCTGATTTTTCGAAATCTTTGAAAATTGATCTGACACATGTTTGCAGCAGAGAAGTTTTTGAAGAGCCAAACTGTGGAGCTAAGGAATCACTCTTCATCTAAACTCTTCTGAGAGTTCCCTAATGAGTTACACAAATGTAATCTCTCCGAGCACAAAAAAGAACAGGATCTCTCGCCGAGTATATTGAGATAGAAATATCAATTAATCAGAAACTTCAGAGACAGTTTTGGTAGCGATTCACTCGCACGACACATACAGTGTGCCTCAAAGTCTGCATTATTCAGTTCTGTGTCCCGCTTGTGCTCTTTAGAAATGAAAATACCTCGTAATGGAGGGAGGAAGTGCTGTGTGTTGGCTTGAACTGTGATGAATGCAGTCAACTGTGAAAACTATTATGTGTTCCTTGTCTTTTAACAGATTATGTTCTAGCACAGTGTACAACTGAATTACCATGTAACCAATCTCTGCTAATAATTACGACAATGTATCTCGCCTCAGACTTAAGGCAAGTTGTATTCAGAATGAGAAACAGAAGAAAACTGAATCGTGTCTGTCTCTGGAGACCCAAGTCCTCTGTTCCAGCAGTACAAACTACAATATCCTCAACTGAGGGAGCGCTAAGCGTCCAGCCGGGAGAGATCATGGCATTGACTCTGATTAATTTAGTTAATTATTAGCCTTGGGGTTCCACTTCAGCAGTCACTCACAACATCCGCTCTATCCCCTATCCTGCCCTTTTAAAAGGAAGGAGGCCTTGAACAAGCAATCAGATGGGTAGCAATTACAGAGTTTCTTATACTCAAAGGGTTCCTCGTCTTACAGCGCAGATCTTCAGAGGAGTTCTGGATGACATCCTGCAGGATCATAAGAGAAATCTTAGGGGAAGGAGATGTGTGGGGAAGAAAGGCAGCAATGGAAGAGGTAAGAAAGAAAGCGGTCTTGGTTTAAAATGTTTGCTGATGCTTTATGTGTGTCTTGTTTTGACATTATAGACCCCATAAAAATATTTTTCTTTATTTTTTCTAAATATTCCTTTTGAAACAGGACATTGAGCTAGCTCAAATCAAAGGGCTGCTTTTAAATTACAGTTTGGCAAAACCAAAATTTGCTACTTGCTATTGCTCAAAGGTGGCATTATGAACAGACATTCTAGAGAACATTTAATTGGCCAAAAAAAGCATGAATTCTTTTTTTCCCTTTTTTCAGTGTTTAGTGAATGGAGATGTTAAAGGGATAGTTCATCCAAAAATGAAAATTGTCATTAATTACTCACTTGTCGTTCCAAACCTGTAAGACCTCCGTTCATTTTCGGAACACAAATTACGATATTTTTGATGAATTCTGAGAGCTTTCTGACCCTGCATAGACAGAAAGGCGGTCAAGGTACAGAAATGTAGGACATCGGTAAAATAATCCATGTGACATCAGTGGTTCAACCGTAATTTTACGAAGCTACGAGATTACTTTTTGTGTGAAACAAAAAAAAAAAAACTATTTTATTCAACAATTCGTCTCCTTCGCATCACCCTGGCGCCATTTTTGGAGAGTATCCACTGAATGTAAACAGCGTATGCTGTTCTGAGTCAGCTGCGCCACGCGGATACGTTGTCTATGTTGTTTACACTGTGATCCGAACGAAAACAACATATCCGCATGGCGCAGCTGACACAGAACAGCATACGTTATTTAAGTTGTTAATTTGTGTTCTGAAGATGAACGGAGGTCTTATGGGTTTGGAACGACATGAGGGTGAGTAATTAATGACAGAATTTTCATTTTTGGGTGATTTATCCCTTTAAAATAACAAAATAAATATACAATAAAATAAAATAAAAATATTTTCCAGTCAAGTACAAAAAATGTAAACACTCTAAAAAAATATAAAAGAAATTTAATTGTGAAGAATATAAAAATTCTAAGAAGTTCCCTTACATTATACAGGGGAAAACTATTATATTCACATTACATTTCATGTAAGTTTACAGTAAAATTCTGTTAAATGTACCATTTTTGGAATTAAAAAAGAACAACTCATCTTATAATTTACAGCGAAAAACTGAATTTCCTGGGTGACACCTTACATTTGATGGTATTTTGTTTACAAAATTCTTAGTTCTTGTAATTTAATGAATTTTTACAGAATTATTCAGCTGCCAGTTTTTTTCTCTCTCTCTTTTCTCTTTGACATTGTATTTTACAGTGCATTTTTGATACAGTATATAATTTATTTTATTAAAAATAGTTTAGCATTTGAGATTTGTTTCTAATGCTTCACAAAAAGTATATATATATATATATATCATCCAGGTGGATGCTGCACGCTGGTGGTGGTTGAGGAGATCCCCCCCTTGTATGTAAAGCGCTTTGAGTGCCTTGAAAAGCGCTATATAAATGTAATGAATTATTATTATTATTATTATTATTATTATAAGTGCCCTATGGAAAGTGCTATTCTCCCAGTAGAGCTTTTAAATCTGTATATCTGCTAAAAGTTGTTTTGTCATCTTTTAGTAGTACACTGTAATACAGATTGCCACTAAGCTAACAGACACAAACTAAAAGCCAAAATTGCATAGGGACTTTGACCTTCACATACAATGCTGCTTCTTCCTCTCTCCTACTTTCTTTAACCTCATCACACCCCTGGCTTTCTTCCTCTTTTAGCCCCTCTCTTAAATCCCACGAGTGCTGTGCTCTTGGTTAGATGCTGCCTGTGTGTGACATTCTCACTGACTGGGTATGCCTGGCTGACCTGGGTTCACACAGACCCATTTACAGGCTCACTAGCCTGCTTTCAACCTCCCTCTAGCCATTAAGGCAGTTTGCAAACACTGCGCATATATATGTGTGTGTGTGTGTGTGTGTGTGTGTGTGAGCGTGTGACTGTGCAATGTGCACTCGTGCCACGCGTTTACTCCGGGCCACTCGCTGCTGACACATGCCCTGATGAAAGCAGGACACATCAGCCCAACCCACCCTCTCTCTTATTTCGTTTAACCCTTACACCTTGCTTCATGCAAACCATTTTTTTTTTACATACAGGCGAACTAAGCACTTCAGAATGAAAGTGCATGTCAATATAGAGTAAAAACATGTAACCACTTTTGTTGTCATGCCTGGAAATATAGGATTGTGAGGTTAGGGGCTTTCATATCAATGAGGAAATATGATATAATCATATTTATATAAAATTACATTTACATTTAGTCATTTAGCAGATGCTTTTATCCAATGTGACTTATAAATGAGGACAATGGAAGCAATCAAAATCAACAAAAGAGCAATAATATGCAAGTGCAATGACATGTCTCAGTTAGCTTAACGCAGTACACATAGCAAGGATTTTTTTTTTTAAATAATTATTTATTAAATAAAAGAAAACAAATAGATAGAATAGAAAAAGAATAGAGAAAGCTAGTGTTAGAGGCTTTTTAAATATAATTTAGATTATATTAAATATTCATCTTTAAAAAAATAGCAGTAGAGATTTGTATTTTATTATATTCTAAAACATTTTTAAGTTAAATTAAATGTAAATATTTTAGCTTCTTGCATATACCTAGAAAGTTACACTAACTATAAAGTTCAAACGGAAAGCATTTATCTGAAACAGAAAGCTTTTGTAACATTACACACTACCATTTGAAAATTCTAATTTTTTTATTTATTCATTCTTTTGAACTTTCTATTCATCAAAGAAACCTGAAAAAAAATGTACATAGCTGTTTTAAACAATGATAATAATAATAATAATAATAATAATAATAAATGTTTTTTGTGCAAATCAGCATATTAGAATGATTTCTGAAGGATCATGTGACACAGAATAAATTGCATTTTAAAATATATTCAAATATAAAACAATATTACTGTTTTTGCTGTATTTTTGATCAAATAAATGCAGCCTTAGTGAGCAGAAGAGACTCCTTTTAAAAACTTTTCAAAAATGAAAAAGTCTTAAAACTTTTGAAGCATATATATATATATATATATATATATATACACACATTTGTTTTTCATTTTACTACTACTACAACTAGTACTAAATTTAAAAAAAATCTAGTTATCTAAATCTGATTTCTCAGACAGCGGAGGAAGTACTGTAGATATGTAAAGCAGAGAGCTTTGTTACCCAACTAAAGAGTGAAAACAGAAGCTGACAGTAAGAGCTGATGGTAAGAAGTGCAGGGAATGTCTTCTGACACTTACGGTAAAAAGAGGGAAGCTCAGACTGCTGGGGTGGAGGGACGAATGTGAATATAGCAAAACACTCACACACTCCAACACATACTTTAGGCTTACTCACACTTCTGCAAAACAAAACCTGGTGTTCCCAGTCCTATTCCAGGAGATCTGACTTTCTGCTCTAACCCTAATCAAACACACCCGAACCAGCTAATTAAGATCTTCAAGAGCCCTTGATAATTACACACAGGTGTGTTGGAACAGACTTGGAACTGAACTCTGCAGGAAGGTAGTTCTAGGAATAGGATTAGGCAACCATGGCCTACAGCTGCTTCCCAAAAAGACAGGAAATAATGTTTGCTTGTGTCCTCGTGTAAAGAACACAAAACAAAGGTCAATATATAGATAAAATGACATCATTGCCACATCCTTTTCAATCATGATGGAAATGTTACGTGTGCCACACACACAAGCACACAAATGTACTACTCACATAGGGTGAACATGTGTTCCCAGACATGCCCTGGCCAGGATTTCTTTCATTTTGCCTAAAATGTCCTGGTTTTGGCTTTGTTTTCTTATTGTTTTCATACTAGCTGAAGGTAGCGACTGAAAAAACTGTTTGACCAATAGCGTGCATTCAAACATAATTAACCAATCATGGCATGTAAGAAGGTGGGATCTACAGAGAATGGTCAAAGCAATGCAAATAGACATACATATAATGTATGAGGACTACAGAGAGCATGTCAATAAGAAAACAAAGCCAAAACCCGGACATTTTAGATAAATTTAGAAATCCCGGCCAGCACATGTCCCAGAAATAGAGGATGAATGGTAACCCTAACAATGACCCTAAAAGGTATTTGGAGACTTTTGGACACTTAAGTTGGCCAGTTTTGCCATTGCTTTTATGCAAATGGTTATTTTTAATGGCTGTATGAAAGCAGGTTTGTGTGAGGTAAACTGGTCACATACCAAAATACTCCTCAGAGGGGGGGTTGTCCATGTCATACAGCATCTTCTTTGTCAGACGGTCCAGTTCCTCCTCAGGACGACCCTAAAACACAGCAAAGATACACCCCATGGTCATACATAATGTACACACTCATCACACACTAATCAGCTTGTTTGCAAAATGTACAGGAGCACAAATCTAACAAACATTCTACAAAACACGGTGTCGTTTACCATAACAAGATAACACCAGGCTAATTAAATGATGAGTTGATGCAACAGATTTTCATGGATGTGCACAAGCATCTCTTAATTAGATGGGATCATCAGCCTAACGAGATCACCAGTCTAACAAATAACTCAGACGTCAAGACTGTTGCTGAGGTTTCAGAAGGTAAAGTGAAGGCTGTGGCAATTGCGTTTTCTCAAAGCACTCAAACACCCAAAATCTTACTGTAATGAACTTCATTAACTTCATCTACAGCTTGTTTTTAAATGGCAGGTTGTTCCTATACTTTTATTGGCAAAAGAGCTGAGCTGAAGTACTGTATGTTGTGTTTGTTTGTATTTCAAGATCTTGCAGTGGGGTATGAAACTGGAATGGGATGGAATTTTATTAGAATTAATGTATCAAACAAGCATCATTATTTTGTAAAATTTACACTTAGACTCCAGTTCAAAGGTTTGCGGTATTATTGCGGTATTATTTTCATAATACTTTTTATTTTTTTGAAAGGTGTCTCTTTTGCTCACCAATGCTGCATAGTTGAAAATGGTTGTGCTGCTTAATTTTTTTCAGATTTTTATTTATTTATTTTTGGAATTCTTGGATGAATAGAATGTTCAAAAGAACAACATTTATTTTTAAATTTGAGTAATGAAATTTGAGTAAATTATAGTAATATCTTTACTGCCACTTTTGACCAATTTAATGCATGTTAATGCAATCCAATTGTACTTATTTAAAACCCACAACACTGATGGAAAAAATATAATCTACATTATTATCATATTAGACAAAGATTTATTTATTTATTATTTTCTTTACTGCAATGACACACGACAGGGATTAAATACACTATATTGCCAAAAGTATTGGGTCGCCCCCTACTAATGAACAGGTTTGACTACTTTTGTAATTTCTATGAGTACAAATCTTAATGTTAAAGCATTTAATGATATTCTAGGGAATTGTGTGCTTCTAATTTTATAGCAACAGTTTGAACAGGACCCTTTTCTATTCTAACATGACAATGCCTCTGTGTATAAGGCAAGGTTCAAAAAGAAAATGATTGATTCAGTCAGTGAGGAAGAACTTGACTGGTCTGCATAAAACCAAGTTCTAATCTTTTAAATTTTCATCAATTTCCATCTCTGTTGCAACAGTTTTGGAAGTGTCAAAAATGACTGTACCCATATGTACAAGTCATTGGTGTTTGGTGATGAGTTTTTGGCTCAAGGTCTGCATTTACAGTCACACCAGAGGTGTTAAACTAGGATTAGGACTTGGTTTTATGCAGACCAGTCAAGTTCTTCCACACTGACTGAATCAATTTTCTTTTTGAACCTTGCCTTATACACAGAGGCATTGTCACGTTAGAATAGAAAACGGTCCTGTCCAAACTGTTGCTATAAAATTAGAAGCACACAATTCCCTAGAATATCATTATATGCTTAAGCATTAAGATTTGTACTCACGGAAATTACTAAAGTAGTCAAACCTGTTCATTAGAAGGGGGCGACCCAATACTTTTGGCAATATAGTGTATGTGCTTAACAAAGACAATAAACAGCTTTTTTACTATTAAACATTTAGCAAGTGACGTAGATGCATGAAAAGTGAAAGTACTAAGGCTAAAGAAGACTACCTTACAAATCACATATTAAGAGTCACAATTTGTGCCTGAGCATGTCTAAGTGACATGGCGACAGTTGTAACATTTTAAATTACCATGTTCAAATCTCATCTGTGGAGGATGTCAGGACATTTCAGGCATAAGAGTTTATATACTAGTGGTAAAGAAATTACATATTACAGCTTTAATTTAGGCAAAAATAGGTACTACTCAACATATCACGCCTCTGTTTTCCGTTTCGTTTAACCACACGATCAAAATGACCAAGCCAGGTGATCCACATACAGGCTGACAAACAAACAATCAGAATCCTAACCAAATGTCAGGGCTTTTGCATCCAAAACCATTAAAGATCATACAATGACCATTTACCGGTGCAAAATAAGGTCAAACAGGAAACCACTCCAAAAAAAAAAAACACATCAACAACCCTGTTCAATTACAGAAAAAACACACAGTTCTGCAAATCACCAGGGTTAAAGAAAAACGGAGCCAGAGGTCTGGATGCCTCTGGTGTTGGTGTTAACACAGGATATCCCAATATGAGAAGGGCTCATATAAAAACACCAATTACAGACACAAATCACAACCTTTGGTTCCCTCCCTCTGACCAACAGACACAAAACACTCGTTCTGGCTCAGTTTAGCAACAACTTTATCAGCCCTGAAGTTGTTCACTCATGCAGTTCCTTTCTTGTCACAAGTTCCTGCACCAATCTGCACGCTGTCAGGCCTGTGAGACTCGTTCTGTCAGTAACATACAGAGCCGGTGACGGCATTTCACACAGACAGTGGGAGGGAAACTAATGAAAACTTTCATGTGGCGAAAGCCCACACAAAAACTTTTAATTCAGCATATCTCCACTTCCTGAAGACAGCTAATTATTATGGTGGGGGTTAATTACTCGTATATGGACACAGAATGTTGTGGATGGATGTAAACAATCAAGGAGTGCTCAGGAAAGTTTCTGCAGATCTATTTGTTAACCTGTAGTCTGGGTATCCAGGTGGACCCGTATCCCTTCACAGAATGAGGGACCTCAATGTTTTCAAGAACTATGATGTGTGGAGTTTCTCATTTGAGTTTCTCAATCGCTCCATGTGGTTTATGACAATTTGACATGTAATTTAACAGCCTGAGTGGGCACAGTGGATTATTGTGGACAAGAAAAACAACTAATTAAAAAGAGTGCTGTGTGTAATTATCTCTCTGTGTGTACGACTTGTATAATAAACTGTTATTTATACATGTTAGCATTTGCATTATATTTAGCATTATAGAAAAAACATGAAGGAAGGGGGAATTAAACTTATGCATACACTTATACCCCCCAACACAGACCACATTGGATGTCCTGGCCTTTTGATGTTAGACTCATGTGTGAATGAAGAAAGTTTAATCAACCAAACAGTCCCCTGCTGTAGAAAACACTATATTTTCATATTAAACAAACTGTGATAATATGCCCATCTTGCTTCTACCAACTACAGTGTGTGCAGAATTATTAGGCAAGTTGATATTCTGGTCATATTTTTTTTCCAAGAACATTTGACCAATTCCAAACCACATCAATCTTAATAACTACTACTGAGTTTGTATTTAATCATTTATAAGTGATATATAATTGTCCATGAAGGCTGAAAGTCAAAAACTCCTTATTTCAGGTGTGCAGAATTATTAGGCAGGTTTTCTTTTACAGATAAAATGAGCCAAAAAAGAGATTGAACTCAAGAATAAAAGTAAAAAAAAAAAAAAAATTAAATGCCCATGAGAAGGATGCAATACTACTGCCAGATTCTGGAAGATAAATTCTTCAAACAGTGGCACAAGAGGATGTGATGCTGGTTCTTCAAGAGTCACTCTCAACTTATCTGTCCATAAAGCCTATACAAAAAAAAAAAAAATCAGTCTTCATGTATTTCACAACACTTCAGCATGTTATTCTTATTAAGTGAGGGTCATTTTAAAGAATTTTTTACCCAAGCAAAGTCTCTGAGAACCTGACACATTCCACTTCTGGGAACTCCAGGAAGGTTGCAATTCTGGAAAATGATGGCGCTGGAGACTAAATGGTTCCTGATGGTTTCTCACCTAATTCTTCACATTAATTCTTAATTCTTTTGCAGTTAACGTGTCTTTTCTTCTCCACCTGTTTTTTCTGACCGTGCTGACCCAATGAGCATTTCGCTGCCCAATAGTCATGCCTTAACTTTGCTAATTCTATTATTGCATTAGTATTGCATCCTTCTCATGGGCATTTAATATTTTTTTTTTTACTTTTATTCTTGAGTTCAATCTCTTTTTTGGCTCATTTTATCTGTAAAAGAAAACCTGCCTAATAATTCTGCACACCTGAAATAAGGAGTTTTTGACTTTCAGCCTTCATGGACAATTATATATATATATATCACTTATAAATGATTAAATACAAAATCAATAGTAGTTATTAAGATTGATGTGGTTTGGAATTGGTAAAATGTTCTTGGAAAAAAAATATGACCAGAATATCAACTTGCCTAATAATTCTGCACACACTGTATGATGGAAAACAAATACAAGTTGTAAGGGGCAATTCTTTATTGTGTAGTTCTGAGTGCAAGTTTGTGGAGGGTGCAGATGACCATTATAATAATGATTATAATGTGATTATAATAATTGTGATTTTTGTGAAATTGTGAAATATTATTTAAAACGTTGGGTTACATAAACAATTTTGTTAAAAATATCCAACTTAACTACTGATTTCTGTGGATGTTCAGACACTACCGTTCAAAAGTTTGGTATGATTGTTTAAATATTTTTAAAGAAGTGGCTTATGTTCACCAGTGCAGCATTTATTTGATCAAAAATACAGTAAAACGGTAATATTAATTAAAAACAGTAATATTACAGTTTAAAATAACTGTTTTCTATTTTAATACATATTTTAAAATTTAATTTATGCCTGTGATAGCAAAGCTGGATTTTCAGCACCTAGTCTTTAGTGTCACATGATCCTTCAAAAATCATTTTAGTAAGCTGAATTTTATTATCACAGATGAAAACAATTGCACAGCTTAATATTTTTATGAAAGCATGATAGATTTTTTTCAGGGTTTATTATATTCAAAAGAACAGCATTTATTTAATAAGAATAGAATATTTCCATAATAATGTAAAAGGCTTTACTGTCACTTTTGATAAGTATAATGCATTCTGGAAGAATAAAAAAGTTAATTAAATAGTTTCTTTAAAATAAAAAATAAACAATAATAATAATGACACCAAACTTTTGAATGGTAGTCTAATTTTAGGTGGTACAGTTTAGATACAGACTGAAGAAAAATGAAGCTACTGAAGAAATGTGTTTTGGATTTTACAATTATTGTTATTCAATTAGTGTCCAATATTACTAAAAAGCATCTAAATAAATTACATGAGAAATATGCTGAATATTTCAACAGCTACATCTTTTTTAGAATAAAGGCTTAACCAGAATGTGGACCTTAAACAGAAAATTGTGTGCATGTAAGTGGGGCCAGGGACTGAAATGTCACTGCATTTAGTGGCTGCTGAAACAGGTGGTTAGTGACTAAGACATGTTTTTGCATTGAAGTACCATGCAAAAAAGTGACGCTCACCCAAACCATTTAGCAAATTGGTCTGTCTTTCATGTGAGTTGTATGAGTCATTCAAAATCAAGACAGGAGTGCAAGATAGAGTGACAGACAGAAGGTGGAAAGAGGCAAGAAAGGTGTAAACAGACTTCTAAACCAAATTTTACTGAATAAAGCCTTACAGCACCGCTACTCTGTGCCATGACGGAAATACTCACTTTCAGTGTAAAAGCACATCTCTCACATGCTCAACGCACATGCGCTGGCCTTTCAAGAACATGGTTATGGTCTGCATTTCTGCTAGCATGAGGTCACTGTTTTTTCCCATAAAAATGATTCCCTGAAGAGTCATTTCCTCCTCTTCTTCCAAAAGGAACAACTAATTGTGATACTGATGTGGCTCTGAAAGGTGTGATTTCCCTGGCTTGTATTGGACACTGACTGTTATCTAAAGACAAGGCAGTTACTCAATGACCGTTTCCTTTGGCAAGCCTCTAATCCCTCCATTAATAAGTCCTGACTGATAATCATTTTGTTAATTAATCAGTATGAACACATTCTATACACTTTGACAATACTTCAGTACGCCTTCCTTAGTTTATGCGGAAGGAAAATAAAAATTCATTAAATAACATTAAACCTCATTGGGTCTTACATGCCATGTGACTTGATTATGATGTTACTATGCAGGAACCACTGAGGTTTGTTGCCATATTTGATTAGGGCTCTGTAAGCATGAGTTGATTAATGTTTTGATTTAATTTGAGAGTGAGTAATTAAGCAGCACAACTGATTTCAGCGTTGATAATAATAAGAAATATTACCTGAGCACCAAATCAATCAGCATATTAGAATGATTTCTGAATGATCATGTGACACTAAAGGCTTAAGTAATTTCATCACAGTAATGCATCACAAATATAAATTACTACATTAAAACTACATTTAAACATGAACTCACCCCAAACTTTTCAACAATAGTGTGAATTTGGCCATGTTCAACAAATGAAGTGAGTCATGTCAGAAGACTGGGATTAAACCACTTGTGGTTATATGAATTACTTCATACATACTACCTATATGTCCTTTTTGGAGCTTAAAATTTTGGACCCCATTGACTATTATTGTCAAAGTTTCTCAAATATCATCTTTTGTGTTTTGCAAATGAAAGGAAAAAAAATGGCTTTGGAGAGTAAGCAAATAAAGACTGAATTTAACTTTTTGATTGAACTATCCCTTTAATGTGATTTTGTAAGATGTAATCAGCTAATACTCTATGTTCCATTGAGGGAATCCATCAAAAAATGGATAGTCTGATAGAATAATGGCTGTTTGGATGTGAGCAGAAGTAGAAAGGGGATGTATAATGACTTGGTGGTGTGCCAGAGGGGGGCACAGGTGGAGGAAAGGAGGTAAGGATGAGGAGAAGACTCAGTCAGAGGCTACAAACCTCGACTCTCATGCTGGGTTATCGGCATTCTGTCAGGGACCATTACACACCACATTGCTGGTGTGTGTTCACCTGCTGCCCCCCACAGGGAGCATGCTCAGTGGGGCCATGGGCTAAACACCAACCCCAAACCCCCACCTACTGTACTGCACCAAACTGCCTTTACCCTCTGCTGAACATCAGTTTCTGCATTTCCCAGTTCTTATCTCTCATTCCCTAGCCCTCCATGACAGAATATTTAGAAGCAGGAAAAAAAATATATGCAACAATTTTTTTTTTGGACCTTTCTAACTTCTGCCAGTATTTGGGGTTGCCAAGTGCTCTGTTAAAATGTACCCTGTAGAAAACGTGAAATGGGAGATTTTTCATTTTCTAAAATGAAACATCTTGGCTACTTTTATTGATCAAATTAAAAACAATACTTATACTCAGTGTATGACAATGAGCAACCAAATGTGTTTTATCTTGAAAAAAGAAATTCTACACTTAAATATAAAATTCCCCTTCTGTCATGAAACACGAGGGCAGAAAAATGCCTTCATCTCTCACTGTAACCCAGTTGTGTGCAGATTAAGAGGAGATTGACCTTTAAAATAATGATGGGTGCCACCTCCATTCTATTTGCTTGTGTCTGGTGTTTAATATTATCACAGAAGTTAAATGAGAAAATGACAGGGCTGACAAGAGAGAGGGACAGATAGCGGATGAGAGAATGATCGAGACGTACACTCTCCTCTTGAGTAGGAACACACAGAATTCAATGACTGGTTAATGTTATAAAATATCATGTTAAATGGAGTACTATGACAATTTAAGGGGCCTAAACAATGAGAACAATTGTAAGGGTTAAATATTACAAATTAAACAAGGAAATATTGATACTTAGGGTCAATGATGTATTGCTACTAATTTATTCAACAACAAAAAAAAGACATAATAGAGAGGACCCCTGCAGACCCTCATAACTGTGTCAAGGACAATAAATCTCATTAAATTTGAAATAATTTGAACTTTTAATGAAGGCAAGGTTTGTAAAATGACATGGTATGACTTCCTAAAAACTAAATAATATTTATTGATGAATAATTAATGATTTATGATTTATTAATAATATTCTTGATTAATACCGGTAATTCATGAAATTATTACACAGTATTTATTTTGACATATTTGTATGAAAAATACAATATACCTTTAAAAATAATTTATTTAAATAATAATAACTAGGATGTGTACAGTTACAAGTTTAAAGGAAATATGTTATGTTATTAATTTTTACTACAAAACACAAACCTTTCTTGAAAATGGTATAAAAGTTTTTCAAAACCACATGAAAGCAACAAGCAACTAGATTTTTTTCTTCTTTTACGTATACACTCTTTTCAATTACTCACTTGTAATACTGTTCCACAATAGGCTGCACTGTAATATATTAGAAGTTGTAAATGAAACAATGATTATTGGAGTACGTTTACAAGAAAATGCTATTTCAGCCTTTCCACTTCCAAATTTCATGTTTAATGTGTTACTTGACATTATATTTATTTCTTAAATTTACTAGCAGCTTTTGAGTGAAAATTGTTTCTACACCAAATTATATTTCAGTGTACTTCTCCTTTTCAATGCAAATGCATTACAGCAAAGTTTAAAGAATGAATTTTGCAAATTTAATGCCATTGTTACGGTACTTTAGTTCCCATTTTGACCTTGTTTACAACACTTGGAACCATAGTACTGTGTGTGTGTGTGTGTGTGTGTGTATGTGTATGTGTGTGTGTGTGTGTGTGTGTGGATACATAGCGACATACCACAGATACGTCACATTTTATGGTATGAGGCATTAAGTGAATAAGTGTGAAAATAAATAAATAAAATACACCTGCAAAGGACAGTCGGCTACTGCAGAGCGGGAGAAAGCAAAAAAAACACACAACAGAGGCAAAAACAAGCTCAAGGCCACCTAGAGAGGAGCTAGCAAACACACAAATACAAACACACACTCTTACACGCAGAAAGTATACATTTGCCTCTGCATAAAATGGGTCATGTTGTTTTCAGCTCTAATTAAAAAGTAAGTGGGAAAAACACAACAGGAAAGTCTGAAGAAAGAAACTGTGATGATAGAGACCTGTATGAAGAGAGAAAACATGCCATTGATAATAATTAAAAAGAAAGATCAAGAAACTTCCACTATTGGAAGTCCGCACTGACACAAAGAGCATATGAATACGCTACACTCTGAGAAAAATCGCTTTTCCCCTTGACGTATGTAGCCTGTAATGTATGACGCTTCTCTCGCTGCATGACGGAGGTGAGCGTGTGTGTGCGTGTATAAAAGTAGGTCAGGTTTTGGAAACTGACACATCTCCGTGCTAACAGATAAGAGCAAATCTGAAGTGCTAAGAGCGGCCCTAGAAGAAGAAAGCCAGCTAGAGGAAGAGGGATTGAGGTAGCGTATGGGTTATAAGAGATGTTCATCGAGGGTTCAACACGCAGAGGGAAGCATAAGTGACAGTCAGCTGTTCTTTTTTTACCTATCATTACACACACACACAAAAAAATCACTAAACATTGTCTTTGAACACATCCTCTCATGTTCTTTCAGCACGGCTGTAATTGCCGGTCGTTATGTTGTTCTTGCCTTTAGTAAAGGTGCCATTTATTTATATTTAAACACTGGCGGGGAGTGTAATGAACATCTACACAGGTTCACAACTAAAAATCAATGTCCTGGCTATCTTGTGAGCTTCCTCTTTGTGATTCACTGGTTTGACCTCCCTATCATTTGCTCGGCATGCAGAGTCAATCCTTCCCATCAACTGACAACAAACTCTAGGCAAATGACAGATGATTTGAATGAAGGTCTGAAGGTTATCTCCTGTCCAAACACCAGCACGCCAAATTATCTGCTCCACAGACAAAACACCTAGCTATGAGCGCGATGCTTCCTGTCTACATGTATTCACCTATACACACACACACAGAATGCGATGGGAGACTGAGGATTAAAACAGTGCGGTTCAGCACAGAGGGGAACTAGAGCATGACGAGGACTGGAAAGTGACAGCCTGCTGTAAGACATGCCGCTCAGCAGGGGTCGCTGTTATGCAGGGAGGACAGTACAGTAGTGTACAGTACACCCAGACACCCAAACACAATAATCTTGATGATATGGACAAGAGGCCAAAAGGATATAAGGATATTTTCTTTTTGTTGAGAGTAAACTTTCTTGAGACACATTTTCACACTCTCACTAGTTTAATTTGGACAATGTTTAATTTCAAATATGTTAAACCGTGTATATAAATGCATCACAAGATAATTCTCTCATTTGCAGTATATCATTTAAAAGTGTGGTGTTAGCAAGAGTTCTATTTTTCAATTATTATTTTTATTATTATTTTTTTGTTTTACTTTTATTGAGCAGGGATGCACTGAATTGATCAAAAGTGACAGTAAAAAGATTTATATCACAAATAATAATTGAATATTGTTGAATATTCAATAATGTTGAATATTCAAATGCTGTTTATTATTAAATGCCTTCTATTCATAAAAATATTTTTAAAAATTCAAAATTGACATTGATATTATATTATATATTGTAATAATATTTCATAATGTTACTGTTTTACTGTATTTTTGATCAAATAAATGCAGTATTGATGATAATAAGAAACTGCTTTTCAAAACCATCATTTCAAAAACATCCATGTAAGCGTTTGTCTGATAAAGTCTTTTTTTCATGAGCACTATTCTCTTTATATAGATTTTATATAATATTTTCTTTTTACACACACATCCCAATTCATCATATGCATGATCCTATCTGACAATATTTCTATTTGTTAACCAAGCACACTAACTTTTGACAAGAGTTGATACATTTGATTGGGATGGAAATGATGCAAAACATTGGATTGAACTGATATAAATAATTGTAAACAATAAATAAGGAATTGCTGAAATTATTATTTTGATTATGATTATTATACTAGTTTAAATGATCATGTATTTTAATATGTAATAACACTTTTGTGATTAACTGTCACATTTTAAGATTCTCAGACAAGGGCAAAACAAAATAAATAAATAAAATTATATTATATTATCCTGGTGAATAACAGAACACATCACAGAAGAATGGTAAATAGCCACAGTGAGATCCAAAATGAAAATGCTACTATACTATTTAATTAAATGATTTCATAACAACTTATATTATTAGCATAGCAGTTTAAGTGAAAAGCTTGAATCCTGGATCTCCAGTGTGGCCTCAAACGGTGAAAGTTTACTTTAAACTGTAGACCGGGCGTGACTGACAGGACTAAATGAACAAGCTCCTCCCAGTCTCATTTAAACTCAACTTAACAATAGCAATTCTTTGGCTTCTCAGAGTACGTACTTGGCTACAGCAAACGGTATGTAATAATGTCACTGATTACAAGTCTCATTGTGCTCCATACTGAAATTGCTGACAAACAAAACACACAATATAGATGTAGATTGATTGGCAGAGCAATGTTCTCTCTCTCAGAAAGAGATGGAGAAGTATTGATCTGAGCTGTAATTTACTGCGCCGGCAGTGCTCGCTCTAGGACCGCGGAGCAGAAGAGTGTCAGTGCTTTATTATTAACGGCCAGCGCAGGGCTCGGCCCGCCTGATATACAGAGAGCCCACTCTGACAAATGAAACCAGCAGTACTGTTGTCAGCAGTTTGGGTCCTCTACAAAACATCCATGCTTAGCCAGTGCAGACACTGACCTCAAGTTCCCTCCGAGGAGCCCCTTCCCTTCTCACAGAGCACAGTTACCAACAAGGGAACCTACAGCGGAATATGAAGCCTATTAAAGTGCTGATGGGGAAACTGAAAGAGTATACATAATCATTCAAAGTTTAAAATAAAATGAGATATGTGAGGTAAAATATTGCTTGTGATATTTACACAATTAACCAAATTAGAGAATTAAATAATATTACTGCAGTATCTATCTATTACTGAAGAATAGCATTACTGTTCAAATCTTTGGAGGCAGTTCATTTTTTAACCATTTTGTAAGAAATTACATATGCTCACCAAGGCTGCCTTTATTAGATTGAAAATACTGTAAAAACAGAAATATTACAAATCAAATAACTATTCTATATTGTAATGTGTTTTAAAATGTAATATAGTGATTTTTACTGAATTTTCAGCAGCAATTAATCCAGTCCAGACCAGAAATCTTTGCTGATTCGTTGTTATTTGAAATATATATATTTTTTGGCAAAAAAAAAATCTTGCTGCAAAAACTCTTATCACTGTGTGTGTGTGTGTGTGTGTGTGTGTGTGTGTGTGTGTGTGTGTGTGTTCTTATTTATGCTACGTACATTGTGACATTGACCAAATGTCACCACAATGATAGTAAAACCTGAAATTTTTGACATTGTGGCCTGCGGTACCCACGAGCGGAAAAAAAATAAATAAATAAAAATCGTAAATTATGTTTATCTGAAAGTGTAACAATGCAAACAGGTTTTCTGTAAGGGGTAGGTTTAGATTTAGGGTTAGGAGATTTAAAATATTATTTGGTCAGTATAAAAGCATAAGTCTATGGAAAGTCCCCACAATTCACAGAAACAAACGTGTGTGTGTGCGTGTGTGTAAAAATATTAAGTTATATAAAATATTATTAACAGTATATTATATATTATATGAATAAATACATAAAGTAACACACACACACACACACACACACAGGCACTTGTGATTGACTTCACAAAGTGTTTGGTGATTAAATAATGAAATGGATACTTGAGATTTACAAGGACATGATATGCAAACGTTTACAAGGTGAACAGTCTAGTGTTACCAGTAAAAAGGAGGCGTTATATCAGATAGGACATGGGTGGGGTATACAGGAGTTGAGGGTCTAGAGAGCTGCACCCCACAGGGACAGGGGAGAAAGTTGGGGTAGAAGCGAAACCTGATTCATAGACATCCTTCCAGCATCCTGTCAAATTGGTCATTTAACCTTTACACTTTCAAATGTTGAAGAAACTAGAGACCAACTGCGGAGGCCCACAGCTACATCAATAACCAACCAATTTTAGATCTCACAAATGCAGTTCCAAAAAATGCAATTGATCACTTGTCACAAGGTTTGAGTATGAGTATCATTAACCAGAGAGATCAGCTAAATTAGAGTAAGGGAATTCTGTCTCAACACTGACAAGGTGAGAAGGTGTCAGCAAAAAGTCTGCAAATAGACTTTTGAACTCTAGTTCATTGAAAGTTAGTCCTACATAACATTAAATCCACCACAAATTATGTGAAACAGGCATAGACATTGCATTTAAACACATCCTCTTTCTAAGCAGGGTTTGTATTCATGTTCCTAAACAGACAGGAAGCTCCTAAGTGTCCCAAGTGTCCCAAGTGTTCCCAAATACTTCTCCAATTTCCTGCTGGTGCACTACTAGAAACCTTCAATACATCCAGTGCTGAATAATCCATCCATCCACACCGTATTACACAAGAGTGTAACATGACCAGGCCGACGCAAGAGCACCACCTATATTACAGCACACATAGAAAAACACTGTTGCACACATACATAAATATGGGGGGGGAAATACTGATTTATGATTTGAAGAACAACACAACAGGATGTATTGTCTGACCACACTTGCACTGTTAGCAGTGTGTTATCTTCATGAGATTCAATATAGAACATAAATAGGCTATGCATGAAAACACTCAGTTCATTTGTGGTGATGCTCCAAAGATTAACAGGTCAGCATTGATTATGGTTAAGCTACAAACCAGATATATATCTTTCATTATTATCTTTCAAACTGCTTATTTAGAGCATAAAACCAACCACACCAATGTCATAGGTTCACTTCCCAGGGAAAAAATAGCAAAGTGCAAAATAATATACATACAGTACATACATACATACATATACATACATACACACACACACATATATATATATAATTATTTTATTATCTAGACAGTTTACATGTATGAAAAAAGATCAAAAATGTTTCTGTGAAGAGGAAAAAAAAAAAAAAAGTAGTGCTGTCAAATGATTAATCGTGATTAATCGCACCGAAAAAGTTTTTGTTTGCATAATAAATGTGTACTGTGCATATTTATTATGTACATACAAATACAAACACACGCATGTATATATTCAAGAAAAATGTTATGATTTTATATTAAATATATTTATATATAATATAATTTATATGAATATAAATATATACATATAAATACATGTACATATTTTCAAAATATGTACTGTATGCGTGTGTATTTATATATACATAATAAATATAAACAGCACACACACATATATTATGTAAACAAAAACTTTTATTTTGGATACAATTAATCACGATTAATCATTTGACAGCACTAAAAAGGGTAATATTTAATTAAAAATGTAAATATTATTTCTAGCAAATATATATATTAAAAAAAAAAACAGGATTATTTTATAGTGAGGCCAATAAAATTTGCTAGGGCAAGTAAAAATAGAAACTACAGGCCTCACTCAAACAGCAAAGAAAACAAAATCACTTTAGTGTGAGCACTGCGTGACATCCATATTAACTCACAATGCAAACATAATGTAGACAGCTACTTGTTAATGTACAGTGAACACTGTTTTTTTTTTTTTTTTTAGGAGAATGACCTTTAAATGTCATCATGATGCCCTGATAGTGTCAATTCGGCTTCCGTTTTGATTTTTTCTTAAGCTAAAGAAATGGCCAGAATTTCATGCTTTCCTAAACAATGCCGGATTGCTGACCGTATTATTTCTGCAAACTCAAGTTTACTTTTTAGTTTACTATCATTCAATATTCTTCTTTTGAGAAGATCCTCAAAACGATACACAAGAGAGGTAACTAAAGGGCCAGAAATACTGCACAGCTTATGAGGCCCTCATCTATTTTTTAATGGCCAGCATCTGCTGTATATGTAAGCATGAATGATTTCTTCTTCTGTTAATACTGAACTTGAGGGTTGGAGGGGAAGGTTGTTCTCCTGTAGACAGAACCTCTTAAACTACACTGACCCTGCTGTCAATCAATTTAATGGCTTGTCACTCTTCAAATTCACAAGCGAATAAAGAACAAGGTCACAAGCATTGGATGCCATTGTCAAGAACTAGACCCATGTGCTTTCAGTGCACAAAGTGAGCCATGGCAGGTCCAAGAGCATCTATGTTTTTAGAATGCAGAAAATCATATTACTGAGTGTCAGCAGGACCTGTATATCTTTAGCTACTTACTCTGCCTCTGTTTCTTATATTAGAGCTTTTAGTTCACAACAAAATCTCCCAGATTCTCAATGAGGGGCAACAGAGCTATAAGAGTTCAGCACTATTTGGAACGCTGAGAGCTGATTCGGCTGTTTGCTGGCAGCTAACACTGACAAGAGAAGTTACTCTCCAGGAACAGATTAAACTCTGTGTGTGTCTGTGTGTGTGTGTGTGTGTGTGTGTATGTGTGCGCACAGGGCAGAGGAACTCCACTTGTGTAAAACAACTGAAACACTGGCTGCTCTGTTTTCACTTCCTGCTATGTATTCTGTCATCAGAGCAAGCTTTGTTCCTCATTTATCGATTATGTGACTGTCTCTAAACAAACAAACACTGAATATGCTCAGTAAAAATCATTAACTCATCATTTATAAAGACAAGAGGGCATTTACTAAGAACACAAGTACTGTAGACATACTGTATGGATAACTGTTTGAAATTACTTACAACTTTCAGAAAGGAAATGCAAAGATAATATGATAACACAGTATGTGCTAAAACTATTATATAGATAATATAACATATTAGAATGATGAAGGATCATGTGACACTGAAGACTGGCATAATGACTGCTGAAAATTCAGCTTAGCTATCACAGGAATAAAATTTAATTTTCAAAAGTTTTAAAAGAGAAAACAGATATTTTAAATTGTAATAATATTTCACAACAGCACTAGTTTTACTGTATATTCATAATACTGTATATTACTGTATATTCAATAAATGTCGCCTTTTAAGAGACTCAAAATTTGAATGGTTGTGTATACAAAAATGCAAAAAAATAATGGTTAAACGAAGGTTTCTCAACATCAATAAAACTTGTGATCATTTGCATGTGATTGTGAGTGTGTATGAGTTTTCTCAACACTCTTGCCGGAGAGTGAAAGCATATGATTTCTTTTGCAGTGAATGTTGTGCAAGTATGTCAGGGGTGTCCAAACCCGGTCCTGGAGGGCCACTGTTCTGCAGAGTTTAACTCCAACTTGTTTCAACACAGCTGCCTGGAAGTTTCTAGAATGCCTAGTAAGACCTTGATTAGCCAGTTTAGGTGTGTTTAGTTGGGGTTGGAGCTAAACTCTACAGAACAGTGGCCATCTAGGAGCAGGGCTGGACACCCATGAAGTATGTATTTGAGTGTTTTTATGTTCCTGTATACAGCATTGAAGTTAATCTACTGTACAACCACTGTAATGGACACCTAGATACCCTGCTATCACCATCCATACAAGTTAACCATGTGCTGGGGTTGTTCTTCATGTCCGATGAACATGACAGAGGTCAGACAAGGCCACTGTATGGACAAAGGCCCTTTTATTTAACCCAAAACCAGGGTTATATGTACAACTTTTCAGTAGAACTTTTCAGCAAACTTTTTTAATATGACCAAATATCCTTCAATTATTCCGCATTTACAATATGTTCAAAAGTTTGGAGATTTTTAAATGTTTTTGAAAAAGGTCTCTCATGCTCATCAAGGCTGCATTTATTTGAATCAAAATACAGTAAAACCAGTAATACTGTGAAATATTATTAGAACATTTTTCTATTTTATTATATTTTCAGATTCAATTTTTTCCTGTAATAGCAAAATTGAATTATCACGAGTCATCCAGTCTTTGGGTTAACATGATCCATCAGAAATCAATCTAATAAATAAATAAATAAACAAATAAATAAATTCTTATGTTAAATCAGTTGTGCTGCTTAATATTTTTGTTGATTTTTTATGAATAAAAAGTTCAAATGTTTTTGCATCACTGTTGATTATTTTAATGTGTCTTTGATGAATAAAAGTATTACTTTTCAGCAGATTTTTTCCCCGAATATTAATCATGGTTAAAGCATGCAAGTGATATTACATTTTTAAACCAAAAAGGGCCTGAAATGTTGGTAATGGACCCAGCCAAAACGGGGGACCGAATAAAGAGTTTGTGAGGTCAGCGAGCCCCTTAATGATGTCCTAGAAGGGTTTATTTTGAGCAGGTGTTGACGAGGTCCCATGCAAATGTTGATATGTGAGTCAGAGAAGAAAACGGCCTCTACCAAAAGCAGAGAGCAAGAGAGATGGGTGGGGGAGCGCAACGTCAAACATACGAAAGCTGAATATTTGACAGCTGAAACCATCATTGACCTTCTAGGGGGCTTTAGCCGCCTGTAGGGGTTGAGCAGTTGAGAATAATCCTCCCCCTGTCAATTGTCACTCAAGCTCAGCAATAACACAAGCTATCATCCAGCTTAGCCTTTCCCCAATTTAGAGAGAGAGGCACGGCGAGAGAAAGAGAAGGAGAGGAAGATCAGAAAAGATGGAGAGAGTTGAAGAAATCGCTAAATGAACCAGCAGCCATGAAATTCCCCCTCCATTCGAAAAACGAGATCAAACGTTTGCTGGCAGATTTGCTTAATTAAGTGTCCTTGAGCTGTGTTGATGTGAAAAGCTTTCACTTTTACACCTTACTTCTAATATCAAGGACGCAAACCAATCAGAGACGAGATCCTGAGGGCCTCAGCCAATCAGCACCAAGCGATGAGGACAACTGGACGGGAAGTGATTACAGACTCATAATGACGCTGACCCTCCGTGACAGCTCTCAATTACATCTAATGATCGTTGCGACAAGAGACACAAAGCAAAAGATCCCCTTCAGCGCGAACGGAAGCGCATATATAAGCGCAGACCTCTCGATGAACCACGGCCAGGAAATGGCCATTGCTTGTTGCTCTTAAGCCATCTATTATTTGCTTGATATTTGAGATTATTTATACATCAGATTAGTTGGCGAAGGCGGTTTTGCATTGTGTGAAGGGATATGGAAATGTCCCGACATGACATCTGGACAGATTGACAACGGTAAAGACAAAGTTGACAGCTTTGGCTTTTACTCTAATCTGGCTTTTATATTGTGCCGCTGTTCCGTTCAGAGATTTAAGTTCAAAGTGTGGCGATACAGACAGAAAGGGAAATAAACAGATTACGGCTAAAAGGGCAGGGAAAGCTTCTCATTAGAACGACAGAATCAGCTGAGTTGGAAAACATCAGGATCAAATGCATTGTGCTGTGAGAGAGGTCACCGCGCTGTTGTGTTTTCGAACTGTGCGTTGCTTTCAAGGGGAAAAGAATTGTTTTAGAGCTCTTTAATGTTCACGTTCGGCTGGATGTTTGATGACTGCACTTGCCTGACATGAGAGGAGTCTGGTAATAGGAGACCTTAGATTATGAAGCTTAAAGAAATCAAAATTACAATAAGGGGTGAAAATGGCATCACACAGTCCACATTTTCTTCACTTCAAACATCTCGCAATCCAAAGCAGAGCCCCTTTATAATTAGATTAATAAGGCCTAATTTAAATAGGTTCTTCATCAAGACCCCGCTGTGCCGATATGGCACAAAAACATCACAAATGTAGCCAATAAAGTAGCCTGGTGAGGCAGGTGTAACACGTATATGGTTTCATAATGTTTTTTTTTTTTTTTTAGGGTGAAGGACATCCTGTAGAAACATGTTGGTGGGCTCCATTAAAGTGGTCACTGTGGTACAGCATTAAGTACACACTTAATCAATTAAAAGCCAATTACAGCTCAACATGAGACAAGGCCAAGCAGTCTCAGAAACACAAAAATAGCAAGAGCTGGATGAAAACGTTTTGTTGGTACAGTCTTTCACAAAGACTCCTGAATGAGCTTTGCTGGAGAATAGCAATGTGGACCAATAGTCTCCAAAGGACTAGGCTAAAAAGGTCAGAGGTCAGCTCTCAACATCTTTTGTAGCAATCACTATTACTAAGAACATATTGAAAATATTGTGTGTGCAAAATGCCGGCCTGATCTCTGAAAAGAATTTGTAATTATTCGTTTACATGTTTACACATACATTTTAGTATGACTAGGGATGTACTGACGTTACATAAAAGATGCACAGCTTTAGAAATAGAAAAATCTTTACAAATCTTTTATATTAAGTAGTAAATGAATTTGTAATGGTATATTTATTATAGAGATGTTATTGATTTTTAGAGATTACTATTTATTTATCGATTTGTTAGTTATTTATTTAGAAATGTAGTAGGCGCACATGTAGAGTCTAATTTAATTATTATAACTATTAAATAATAGTAATTTAAGTCACAATATATTACATTACATATTACTGTATATACACTACTGTTCAAAAGTTTGTTCTGCTTCACTACTGTTCACAACTTTACTTCAGTGTGACATTATGTTGATTTAGTGATTGAGTTTTTAGATCTTATTATTATCAATGTTGAATAAGAATATTTGGGAGGGAGGGGGTTGATCAAAGAGAAATTCGAAGACCGGTAAAACATTATCTTTTTGTTTTTTGATGCACTATTTTGGGACTAGAGCAGCCATCTCACAGCATAATGTACTTGTGTTTCGAATAATGTTAATTTGTTTTCTTAATACATGAGGCTGCTCCCTTCAATGTGGTATTTATTTTGTGTTTAGTTAAACACAGTCCTTGATGAGCTATTCCCAAAGGCTGGGGCTGCAGTTGTTTGTACTAGTGCATAAAATCCTTGAATTAGTGTGGGCTCAAGGGTGTGTTCTTTTCCCCAGATTGTGGCTATGGAGAGTGTGTACGCGGAGACCGCCATAGCCATCTCCATGGAGCAGCCAGTAGAAAATGAATCAGTTTAATGGCTCTCTGAGGCAACTCCAAAAAAAGAGACCTTTATCCAAAATAATATTTGTCCTTTTGAATTTTTGAATGGCATTAAGTTATCGAGTGTGGCGTTTCTTTTGCGAAGCACTGCATATTTTCTGCTTCTCAAGAAATAAACCAATAACACAGAAACGATTGCTAGTTAAAAGGCTACTAGACTCTGTGTGGAGCAGGAAGGACCTATTACGACACAAGTCAAAAAAACACATCCCAAACGCCTGCCACTTATCATCCCATCACTCTTATATATTAATAACAGCGTATTGCATCACTCTAATTGGACTGGATGTTTTCCATCCTTGGGCTGATTGTGAAAGACATTACCAGATATTCTTGAAAATTTTAAAAAGAGTAACTGATTCTCAGGCGCCTCGAGCTGTCTTCCTGCAGAGGACTCCAAGGTAGTGACCTAGAAGTTCTGCCGAGGGGGAAGACCAGCGATAAGACAGGAAACTGCCATGTGGCATTCAGTGTCAACACCTTGTTTCTTCTCTAGTTTTGACCGATGTTCTCTTGCCTGGTTGAATTTCAGAAAGCCAACTGATAAGATGTGCACAGTTTTAAAGCATGGAGCTCGATTTTAAACTCGATTTTAAGAAAACATATGTTAAATCCTAAATACTATGTGATGATCCCCTTGCAAGGGACACCTTCCTAAAACAAAAAGACAGCATATTGTCATTGTGCTAAATAAAAAAATAAAATATATACTTCGTATTAAGATGAAAGTATAAATTTTTTCTGCTCACTACAGTAATCTTATAAACAGTGTTATGGAGAGTATTACCTTAGAACCCCAGTTAGAAATGTAAACGTATATATGTCATTAATATCTAGTATAGTCTGCTTATACTATGGCCACTTGGTAGAACAGACAAGTTAGTTGTCATTTATGTTTGCAGTGTAAAAAAAATTGACTGGATTGATAAAAAATAACAGTTATTTTCCATTATTTTATTTGCGTCTTGTTAGATCTAAAGTAAAATCAAGTAGTGTGGCAAGATAACATTTACCTGAATGAACTGGAATGAGAGAGAGAGATTCTGCGTGTGTGAATTACCTGCATTTGTGCAGCATCTCTCTAGTTATTGTGAAGCTCTGAATTTAATCACTTCAAAAACAGTGACACTACCACCTTTTTGCTAATGTAGCTTTTTAGTAGCGAAAATAGTTTATTGACAAAGGTCAGAGAGTAGCACTGAATGCTTCTGTGTGTGGGTGTATGCACGAGTAACTGTCTGTATGTGCATGTGTTTTATATACTGTGTGTATATATATATATATAAACACACACATATATGTTATATATATATCACCAAGCATGAATAATCACATGACCTAACCCTTTATCATTTCTATACTTTAAGGCACGGAACGAAGACTTAAAATCCTTCAGTTAAATTGACAAAACTACATAAAAGAAATATTTGCATCCTCTTTCAATAAATAATAAGTTAGAACTAGATGTCAAATAAGAAGACATAAGAGTAGAGAGAGTGAAAGTGAGAGAGAAATAAAGAAAGGGTTATGTGAATGTGTGAGGTAAGATAAGACAAACATTCAGTTTCTATTCAGACGAATAGAGTCAGAAAGTGTAAAGCCCTACAGAGAAGCAGCATTAACAATTCATAAAGGTTAAAATAACTGTTTATTCTGAAGATTCCGATGAAGGATGCAAAGAAACTCCCTGTTGTATTGCCATCTGAAGCAATTAAATCACAAACACAAAGTAGAATACACACTTATGAGTCACTTACACTCCCGATCTTTAACACACATACTGTACGTGCACGCACATTATTGTAAAAGAAAAAGCCGAGTTTCATTTTCTTAGTAAGTTTCTGTGACGTTAACACAAGCTGTTTCTTTAAATGAGCTGTTATGACTGTGTAAAGATTCAAGGTTTAATTTTAAATAGGAGCATGTATTGTGTGGTAAGCAGCCTTTGAAAATGCTCTTCGTCTCTCATGCACAATCAATAAATCATAAAATACACAAGCTACAAGCTTAAACACACAATCATAGGACACGAACACAGATAATTAATTACCACAAATGTATTATTCATATAGACACACACACAAACAACACAAACATAGACACACACTTTCAAAGTATTTTCATGAATTTTTCATCGTGCACAGAATAAGGACAGCCGTGTGCTTGTGTGCACTTTTCCATCATCACGTCTGCTCTTGGATAAAAATGACCAGATTTCCAGAACCTTTATGATTTGCAGTGTGTTTCAAAGATATTCAATGTTTTAAGTCCAACTTATTTAATTAAAATTGTATTTTTTTTATTCAAAATGGTATTATTTGAATTAAAAAGTCTTTTTTGGTATTATCCAAATAATAAAAAAAATTAATAGTATGTTTGAAAAATGTGAGACAAGTGCTCAACTTATACTTACCACATCAAATCTAAACAATCTAACAAATCGTATGTAACATAAATATGTTAATGAAATAAAAGCTCATTTAACTGTAAAAAAGAGTACAAGTTCAAGACTATTGAATTACTGACTATTAAAATGTTTTATAAGTACACTTTTAAAAAGGGCACTTTGAAATAATTTAAAATTAAAAGTTTTCTTTTAAAGTACATTTTAAATCATTTACTATATACACATTACTTACAAAATCACATGCAAAGCAGCCTACTTGATTATAAGTTTAACTGTAGTGTGTTACTGGATATTACATTTACCTGTAAAGTTAATATATTTTAAATAACCTCAACATTAAAAAGTGTAATTTCACGTACATTTAAATATATACAAGTTTCTATAGAAATGACGATATTAAAGTATATTTTAATTTACCATAAATGCTTGTTAGTACATTCTGCAGTACACTTTATCCATATTTAACCATATAGACAATAGAAGTAATTATGAAATTACATATAAAGATGTACTTTCAGTCCTACTAACGTTCATCTGATCGCATTTATTATAAAATTAAACTATAATACATTTACATTCAACTGCAGTTTGCACTTAAGTATATTCTTTTCAAATATATTATATTTATAATAAGCACTCTTTTTAAAAGTATGTTAAAGTATATTTCTTTTTTCCAAGGGTGAGTATTGTTTTTTTACCTTGTACTTTTTTCACTTTAACTTTTTCAGATGCTCTTTGTTTCTTATTCCTTCTGACCTACAGATTCACAACTTGAATAATGATCTCTGTGTCTTTTTGTCTAGAAAATATGACAGTTATTTGAGTTATTCACAGACAGCAGCCGATAATAAGGCAATTTTGTCTTTTAAAAGACATTTGTTTTTCATTTGGTGACACACAGATTACATGCCATATTAAAATATTTCAGTTTGCGTTTCTGTGATTTAAAACGCCCAAATCGCAGAGAACATTCGTTCACGAATTCAGTAAAATGGGAGAATTGATTATATGCCTGAATGTTTTGCTAAGCAACCTTTTCATAGATTTGTTCTTCCATCTGTTTTTGTTTCTTCTACTGTTATTTGGAACATACTATAGATGTGGCCCTTACCTTATGATGAGCAGAAGGCCCACCGCCGAAAGGTGCCAGGCTGGCAGGTGGATCAGTGATGTAGGTTTTTTTGGGGGGAGCGGGCTGGTACCCTTGGTTGGGTGGAGGAGCGGCATGGTGACTTGGCTCTGCTCTCCATGTGTTCTGACCTCCATAAGCAGGAGCTCCACCATAGTGCTGGTCCTGGTAGCCTCCAGATGGAGCAGGGCAGAATCCTGGCTGCGGAGGCCCGTATGCAAAATCAGGGCCTCTGGGTTGAGCCGGCATGTACTGTACCTGCGCTGGACCACGGACCGGCTGCTGCTGGGGGCCAGGCTGGGCGGCCCTGACCTGAACATTGAAGGTTGGCTGGCTCGGAGTAGAAGCGGTGGTGTAGGATGCGGGGACAGGCTGGGGAGCAGATTGGTATTGAGGTCGTGGAGAAGACGAAGCTGGAGGAGGGGCGGTCGGAGAGGCCTGTGGTTTCGGGGTGGATTTTTTGGTGGCGGTTAGAGGGGGTTGAGTTGGGATGACCATGCGCCGATAGCCTGTAACAGGGGTGTTGGAGCCTGTCGCAGCTGGGCTGGCAGAATTCTGTAAGAAATAAACATTAAATTAGAAATTAAATTTGAGTTTTTTTGTCCTCTGGGCAAAAGAAAAATGTTTATTTTTGCTGCATGATTGACAAACAATTCATTGAATTTTAAAACTGAAGAAGCAGAAATAGCGAGAACTGAAAGAATTGAAATTCAACCACATTAGAGTAAATTATATATATATATATATATATAAAAATAAACATTTTATTGATAAACAATAGAAGAAGTTAATAATAATAAAAAAATTACATTCTAATTTGGTTGAATTTCAGATCAAAATGAATTAATCTTTATATCTATATATCTGTTTATCTATTCTACACTCTAAAAAATGCTGGGTTAAATATAACCCAGTGCTGGGTAAATATTGAACAGAACACGTGCTTGGTTGTTTTCAACCAACAGTTGGGTTAAATGTTTAACCCAGCCTTCTGGGCAGTAACCCAACCGCTGGGTCTAAACAGCCCAGTCACTGGGTTATCCATATTTTACCCAGCACTGGGTTATATTTAACCCAGCATTTTTTAGTGTGTGTGTATATATATATATATATATATATATATATATATATATATATTAGTGCTGTAAAATGATTAATCGCAATCAATTGCATCTAAAATAAAAGTTCTTGTTTACATAATATATGCAGAGGTGTCAAGTAACGAAGTACAATTACTTCGTTACCTTACTTAAGTAGAAATTTTGGGTATCTATCCTTTACTGGAGTAATTATTTTTCAGCCGACTTTTTACTTCTACTCCTTACATTTTCACGCAATTATCTGTACTTTCTACTCCTTACATTTCAAAAATAGCCTCGTTACTCCTATTTCCAGTCCCTCCAGGATTTTGCGATTCTGCGATCGCTGAATTTATCGCAAAATCAAGCAAACTCCGCAATTTTTGCAAGAGCTCGCAACTTTTCGTAATTGCCTCAAATTTTCCGCAGATTTTGGGCTTAGACGCGTCCTGTGACGTCATCGCAACGCGCATTCAGTCAAAGAAAGGTTGTTTCTCAGTTTGAAAAATGGAATGAACCGCCTTGCGTTCTCATCATGCCCGATTTACAAGAGCTACACTGGACAAACGAACCGAAAGCGGAACGAATCCGCGCTACGCCGCGCAGATCGTTTATCTGCTCAGTCCGGAGTCGCGGGCTGCTCTCGATCACGCGACACCGTTATACACAGTGCTGGGAGATACCATGAAGAAAGTAGTCGAATTCACCGCACAATCAATAACATCTCTGTCAAATCTTGTGAGAATTCTGCAGAATTCTGTTAAAGCTACGGATATCAGAACAAACGCCACTGATGTGGAAACCAGGAAAAACATTGTTCAATAAACACAAATCTCCACCATTCACCATGGATTTAACATAACTACAGGAACAACTTGTGGCAGAAATGGTCTGTTTTCGAGTGTTTTTAAATGCTTCACACAACTTTTCCCAGCACTTCAAAGCTTTCAGTATTAGCCTACCAAATTTGAAAGTTATTTTTAATGTGATGACATTATTTGTTCATCCTTCATAGGTTGCCTCCATTTATAAAACTAAAAGTTTCATAATGTAGGAAAGCAAACACTTATTTAAAAATAAAAAGGACATTAAATTACCACTATATGGCTGCAGAGACTTATAGGCTTATTAGCCATTTCCACTCCCTATAGGAGTGGAAATGGCTAATAAGCCTATAAGTAATAAATATTTATTTATTTTTATTTATTTTTTTAATCAAATTATATTTAGACATTATGAATGACAGTAATAAAAGTTAATTTTATCTGCATCTCAACTACCCAGACAGCACAAGTAAATTTGTAAGACGTCTGCTAAAGATCTGGGAAACATCTGCCTTGTAATCTGATAAACGTGTCAGAAGCAGTTTTACATGCATTCTAATAAATGTCTATTTGACATCTGACAGGAAATGTCTTAAAGATGTATTGCAGATGAGCAAACACCCTAAAAAATACATCTTGCATATGTAAATGCAGACATCAAATAGACATCTCCGAGATGTACATGTGCGATTAGGGTGAGTGCTTTACTGTCAGGTGCTGGTGCCACCTTCTGTAGAACTTAATGGCACTGGTGTCCTCAAATATTAGTCTGGAGCCCTATGATGGTTCTCAAAGTCAGAAAAGTTATAACAATGTTAGAAGAATGTTGTTCATGGTATATTTTCACTGCAAAACAATAAGAAATGCCGCAAATTTTGAGAAAAGCAGCAGCAAAATCAGTCATTTTAGGCCGCAAAAATCAGAAAAAAGTCCCACGAAATCCTGTAGGGACTGTATTTCATTTCGGCTTGTTTTCATTCCGGCTTGTCATCGTTCAAAAAACAAAAAAAACAAAAACGTTTCCAGATAAATCGCGCCATCCGGATAGAGTGAATTTGATTGTGGTTGGATGAGAAGTATAAACATATACCATTCCGACACCCTATTGGTTTGTACGCGATCCATCGCATCTGCACATAACACAAATCACGTCACACTCCAGCAAGGACATAGCCAGTGTTGGGGTCATTACTCAAAAAAGATGATTTCTTAAAAGTTATTATTTCTCCACTACTGGCTCATTTATCAAACGGGTGCTTTCTCTTCGTCCTCCGCAAATTAAGCTACAGTAGGTAGTTTGGTAGAGAGAGACGTTTGAATAAATTAGCATTTGCGATTGACAATGTTGTGATAAGTAGGCTATACTAACTTTGTAACTCGTTACCCCCAACACTGGACATAGCAGACGTATGTAGCCAAGTACGAAGATGTGGCAGAGACTCAAGAAGAGAACTCGAGCGAATTGTCCCAACCAAGCACCAGCGAGGAGGTTGGTAGCCAGGATGACCAGCCAACCCTTATACATCCCTTTGACACCAGTGGTTATTGATGACATGCCTCTGAAGTTTGACTTTTTGCACCATTACAATACTTACAGACAACTAGTCATCATATCTTCTGCTCCATGAAACACATGTTAATGCTCAGTAGTACACATATGTGTTTTTTTTAATGTATTTGCATTGTACTGAAAGGCTGAAACAGGTAGCCTAGTGCATTCCAAATTTTTCAACTTTAACATTTTAATATAACATTATAGTCATTATGGCCTTTAGAAAAATGTTTTTTTGAGGAGGTGGGGAAGTGCACAATAGGCCCCTATGGCGCGGCCTAAGCTTTTGTCCTTAATGGCAATTTTTTTTCCTTCCATTACTTTTACTTTTATACTTTAAGTAGTTTTGAAACCAGTACTTTTATACTTTTACTTGAGTAAAAAGCTTGAGTTGATACTTCAACTTCTACAGAAGTCTTTTTAAACCCTAGTATCTATACTTCTACTTGAGTAATGAATGTGAATACTTTTGACACCAGTGAATATATGTATGTGTACTGTGTATATTTATTACGTATATTTAAATATACACACACAACCAGTCTATATTTTGAAAATGTTTACATGTATATAAATGCATATAATATATATATATATATATATATATATACATTGTTGTGTGTGTGAGAGCACTAATATATATATATATATATATATATATATATATATATATATATATATATATATATATATATATATATAATGTATGTGTATATATATAAAAAAAATAAAATTGAAAGTTTATCAACACAGACTTTGAATGCTGAATTGATAGACTTTCAATAGCTCAATAATTTAATAATTAGTTCAATAAATAAATAAATGTATTTATTTATTTTAAAAAGTCTTAAATTCAAAGGATTTATAGTCTTTACTGATCAGGGTGGAAAAACACTTAATTTCACATAATACCATTACTTGATTTTTGTTTGTTTGTTTTTTTCCAAAATAGCAAGTTCTAATTCCTGTTATTTCAAAACAATTCCAATTTCAATTACTAAGCCACGAATTTAAAGAGACCATTTTAAAAGCCAATTCTGCCAAACCTTGATCTACATCAAGCTATACAAAAGCCTAAACCATTAAACTACTATCCATCACAGCCTGGAAACCGGCTAATGGTCATTAATGATGAGACAGACATGTTACAAAGAGAGGTGGTCCTAGTGAACATCAGGGGGCATAGAAACTTCAGAACAGCACAATTTAATCATCCTGTATCTCACAGCGCAAGTACAGTAATTATGCAGCCTGTCTACTGCAGATCGATCCACAGGGCAAGTGCAACAGCTATCGGTTGGTCGTGCCCAGACCACATCCTCTCGTAAACTACAGCTAATAAAGCTTTGAGATTTAGATTCAAGAGCAGGGTATAAATTGTTTTGGAGGAGAGAGAGAAGTGATGGGCAGCCGGACGAGGGTAAAGACAATTGTGCTGATGCTAGCGGGCCGCATGGGATGGAGGCTAAATCAGAAAGATTTGTTTCTTTGGTTTCCTGGGTGCTTTTGGCTCTGTAGCTCTACGCAGAGAAATCTATTCAGTGTCCAACAATAGCTGTGTCACAGAGCCCGAGGACAGGCTCGATTTCTGTAGATGTAAAAAGATTATTGAAAATTCAAATAAGCACAAACCCAGCGACAACCATCAAAGATCAAAATAAATCCTAGCTGTAGAGCGTTTGGTGCTTTGTCTGATTGCATTAAAAGACCAAAGAGATACTTGCATTCTATAATATCTGGCTGATTTTATTCATCTATAGAAGGCTGTTCTGTCATAACTAACCAGCTAAATGAAGACCAAAGAGACTCTAATTTCATGATGAAACATTCAGTAATACTCTTCATGATAGCACATCATTGCCTCGAGCAGAATTGCACGTTTTAAACACGTCTGTGAAGCGAATGTGCCTATAAAAATGTTTTAATCTTGTGGTGATGCCCATCTCTTCACGAATTCAGACAGGAAGTGTTTGGTTGAGCGAGGAAAGACGCTGTTGCATCATGCACTTTAGATGGGTTTCATGGTTAAGGTGGCTTGCTGAAGTAAGTGGGTCAGAAAGACGGTTTTTTTAAACCAAGAATCTATGGTTAAAACCAACCTGTTAAACAAAAGCGGTGACAGAGACTGTCACATACTTTTAGATGGCTACAAGTCAAACTGCAATGTAATTTCTATAGATTTTAAATGTGTTTTTGAATTAAAGTAGTACATTAGTATAGTAAATTATACAGAGGTTATAATCACCATTTAATATTCTAAATATAATTCTGACACAATCAGAAAATATGCATGTTGCTTATCCATATTGCAGATGAGTAGAAATAAGTTTTCATAAGAAAAAAAGGCAAAACATGTAAAAATAAATAGAAAATTTAAAAAATCATAATAAAAAAGACATGTAAAAAATTACAATAATTATTATCTTTAATATAAGTATATAAGTAAAACGTTTGAAATAAGAAAATTAATTAACACACAAGCAACTGTAACCAAGTTCAATGCCAGTGGCATTGCCAGAATATTAAAACTAATAATATCATGAAAAACACTTCATGAAGTTCACTGACAAATATGAGTCTCTATTGTGAAATGTCAATGGTATTATGTATGCATGTATTTATGTGCAAATATTGAAGTGACATTAAGATCAACTTAACAATACAAATACATGTCAAAAAGCATGGCACTCAGTTATGATGATGATGATGATTATTATTATTTATTATCATTATTATTTATTCGGCTGTTATTTAGTATTTTAGTGACTCTGAATGAAATCATGAAATCAAGAAAATACCTAATTATTATAAATTGCATTTAAAAAAGTAAACTGTTTTGCCTAAATAGACCAAATATCAATAAGCAAGTACATAAATAAATATCATGAAATAGTATTCACTGGCTGATAACATACTGTATAACCATCTGTGCATATGCTGTATTGCTAAAGTAGAGGGCAGAAGTAAATGACTCCTCCAAGGTGACTGTGCCAGTTTCAATTACATATAACAAAATCAAAGTCTAATGGCAAAGTCTGTTTCAAATAGATCACCAGTGTTAAATTCTCTAATGACCTACAAACTAGCTGTCATTAACCTATGCTTTTCTTTTTAGGTTACTGCCTTAAGCCAGAGAATGAGAAATCAATTACCGTCTCTATCACATGATGAGGAGACTGAACCTACATGCCTGAGGCAGAGGCTTTTTCTTTAACGACATAAATATGGCCTGTTATTACGGCTCAAAGCGCTCTTGCAAAGTCAGGAAGAGGTCTGGGTGACAAACCGAGAGTGATGACCAATCACAGAGGTTTATTAACCTAACAGAGCAAATTAAGATGAGTGGGAACTCAAGCTCTCGGTCACGTTTCATCTTTACATTTAGCAGCAGAAAAAAAAAAAATCTTACAGAGTTCTGTCCTTGGTTTCACAGACAAAGTCATCACGGATACGATTGTTTAAATGAAGGACAAACTGTATTTGAGTCATCTTAATGTGCTTGGGCTGCGCCTATTAAAATGAGGAAAATGATAGATGAGTTTGTTTTCTTTTTATCTTAACAATAATACCTCAGGCTTCGTGACACAAAGTCAGATAGACTCGAAAAAGGCCCCGTGAAATATTTCACACTCTTAACTACAATTTCCGTCTCAGTGATTAGGGCCGATGTATCTGTCTGCATGCAAATGTAAAATACCCTAAACGTGCCCTTCAGGAAGTGAAATTACTCAATTTAAATGTTTCATGCTATTTTAAATACTTGATATTATTAATTTATCTATAAAGACCTTAAACCCTAACATTTACTTAGGAGAGGGCTGGAAATGCAAATAGGACCCTAAAAATAATTATATTGTCATGGCAAATTTTACACCCATTAGATTAGAGGAGAGGAAATCATTCCTTTATTTGAGGGTGAAATCATGGGTAGGAGAAGATTGGTATGAAATGGCACATCACAGATTTCCTTGTGCAAACAAATTAGGAAAGTTCTGTTTTACGGAAGTCTTAAACTTTGTCTGTCTGCCCATAAAATGTGCATCTGTTCACAACTTCTTGGTGATCAGAATCTTTTAAATTCATGTTAAAATTAACTTCTAATGTTCTGCAAAGTGACATGATTGTAACATTGTCAGCTGCATTGACATAATAAGTGACCAGCAAAAGGAAAATCATCATCATCAAAAAAATAAATAAATAAAAAAATTACACACACACACACACACACATATATATATATATATATATATATATATATATATATATATATATATTTTTTTTTTTTTTTTGATGATTTTTCTTGTCATTCAATGGAAATACAATGGAAATTAAAGGGGTCTAATGGTCACTGACTTTCAAAGTACAAACTAGGGTATCACAAGATACTGGTACTGATGACAACCATGATATTTAAAAAAAAAAAATAATAAATAAAATAATGATTTTCTGTTAATGCTACACATATGGTAATATCTGGTTGACACCAACATAGCAGATGGCAGTTTTGCACTTTAATGCTGGTTTCCATCATAAACTGTAACAAAAGAAAAAGACAAGACAATGACAACACACTGTGTTGCTACAATTCATGCACAAAAACATGTTGGAGGACATGACAGGCTAAAGTGAAAAAAAGTCAAGCTTTCAGAAACCCCAATCAGCAGGAAGTTCTTTTTTGAATGTTTTTGTACAGATATATTCTGAGTACAAACACTTGCTTGACCTGTATGATTAAAAAATGTAAAAAAGTTTGAAGAATTATACTGATAGCAATGTTTTAATAGCAATAATATCATTACCGTGAATTATTCAGGCCATGATGAACATAGTGAAAATCTGATACACAAACAAAATCAGTTAATTTTCTTTTGTGCTCCAAAGAGGAAAATAAGTTTTGGAGGGCCATTGTCCATTGTCATTAGTGTAGCACTACTCACACAGAAGTCACTTTCAAACCAAGCAGCTTTCTGTTGGTCAAAGTGAATTAGCATGACCAACTTGATCATTAGCGAAATCTACATGGGGGAACTTTTTCACCCTCACACAAAACTCCCAATTGCGCAGATTCCTATTGAAATGACTGGATTTCACCCTTAAATTTTGCAGAGAAACTGTAAATGTGACTGCACCTGTGACAAAATGCAACAAATGCATATTTTTGTGTGAAAGATCCCTTGAATTCCTGATAGATCTGGAACCCTTTTTTTTGAAGTGATGGCTCTTTGTTTATAAAAACCAACTGGACATTAGCACTACCTAAAAGCTCTACACTAAAAGCTCCAAGAGCACCAAATATAGAGCACCAACAGCTGTAACCCAACCCTACTTTATGTATATCATGAACAAACTCATAAATCAGCTCTGTAAAGAATTAATCTGTATGAACTGTACTGTAATGTGTGCCAAGAAAACCGGTAGTCCAGCTACTGCAGCATCTCTGAACAGTCTCTTACTTAAACTTACTTTTCCACTAAAACTCATGATTCAGAATGACTTTTACAAACAACTTGAGTGTGAAATTTGTCTGTAACTCCAAGGAAAGGCTTTTTGACACATTAGAATAGATTAGGAGCGAGCGTGCAGGGCTCGAGGGCATGGGTAAATCTGTTAACTTTGCATTTCAAACCAAGAGGGCGGATGGGGGGGGGCTTGCGATTGTACAGCACAGAGGAAAAAACCCCAGTGCTACTCTCGCCATCTCTTTCTGCTCTCTACGTATTGTTTGTGTCTGAACAAATGGGAGAGATGTCTCCCTTCGGCCTCCCGGACTGCGGGTCAGATAGGATCGGTGCGAAGGAAGTTTGCGTCGCCCACCCCTTGTTACGTTCAGTCATTCGTATAGTAGTCAAAATCAGCGAGACGTAGTGATTGTCGTCTTTTTGGGGGCTTCGATGCGCTTGCACAATGAAAGGCAATCAGGCACGGAGTAATGCGACTATCTCCTTCCACACACATTAAAAAACAATATCTTCTCTCTACACTCAAATAGTTCTGGGCACTCATTTTAGAAAATAGGATGAGATAAGTTATATGATTCAAGATGTTCCACTGACAAAAGGCCTCCTGCGGTTTTTGAACTCTTGTAGATTTGAATATTAAATACATTTGGGTGGAAAAGTTCATATAATGCAGAGTGAACATTCTTTTAGTAATCAAATGTCAAGCTCTGCAAACAACATGAAACAAAAGAATTCATTTAGGTAATATTAGTTTCCCTTAGAGTCTGACAGGAAATGTTTTCACTGGACTCTCCGCAGAACTAGAACAGTTTCATAATCACTGGGCACGCTCACATGCACGATCTTAAACAGATATTCTTAACAACCTGACAGCCTGTAAGGTTAAACTGTTGGGGAAAGGTCATCATCACATATGGAGTGCATTTAGATGCTTACATTTTACATCGATTATGCGTAATAAGCTGAAAAACATGTAAGCAAAGACAGATTATGGGTCTAATACAATTGCAGTATAAACTAATACACATAGATAAAATGCCTTTGGAACACATTATTACCCCTCTGTTAATGTTGTATAATGTTGTTATCTTTTTCAATGTGTTCATTTTCATAGCCGCACATACTGGTAAATTTACTGTAAAAAAATACTGTAAAACAATGTTTCCAGTAATATGAGATGGCATACTGGTGCCTGTATATTTTACAGCTTTTACAAGTAAGTATGTGTGTATATATCATAATTTCCTCACAGTCAAGTTGATCCAATTTAAGTTTCTTTTTTGGTCACACTTTATTTTAAAGCTACAGACCGTAACTTTTGGCGCTCTAGCAGTTAATAAACAGAACTGCATGCGTCTTGCGGAAGAACATTGTTGCCGGAGCTACTTCTCTCTGTTTATGTCTATGACGAACCTACCCGAACCAGTCTAAAATAGTCTGAATATAAACACTTCTTATAGGTGTACTCTAGTGATTTAAGATAAGCCAAAAACATGGTTTGGAAAACGGATTCATGGTGTACTCGCTTATTATATAAATTTTGTAAATTTTGAACACAAAAAAGTTACGGACTGCAGCTTTAAGGTCCAATTCTCGCTATTAACAAACCATTAACTATGACTTTTGCCTCAATAAACTCCTAAATTGCTGCTTATTAATAGTTAGTAAGGTAGTTGTTAAGTTTAGGTGTTTGGTAGAATCTGGTCATTCATTTTTTATAAGTACTAATAAACAACCAATTTGTTACTAATAGGCATGCTAATAAGCAACTACTGTAGTTAATAGTGAGAATTAGTCCCTATACTAAAGTGTTACCTCTTTTTTTCTGTTTACCACAAAAGAAGATATTTTGAAGAATGTTGGTAACCAAACAGTTGACAGAAGCCACTGACTTCCATAGTATGAAAATATATATATAATAATACTATAAGTCAATAATAACAAGTCAATGGCTACTGTCAAACTGTTTGGTCACCTAAAGTACATTCTTCAAAATATCTTCTTCCGTGTTAAAAAAAAGAAAGAGACTCATACAGGTTTGGAAGGGGAAGTAAACAAATTGTCATTTTAGGGTGAACTATCTCTTTAAGTCACAGAAAATATAAACGAAAACATTCTAATGTATAATACTGATAACAAAAATGAAAAATTCTTTATATAAAGTGTAATCATATTTGATATGACATTGGAACTTCTGGGAATGTCCTTCTATTGTTTTTACTTAGAAAAATCTTACATTTTACTGTAAAATGACTTAATGCCATGGTAAACCATTTACAGTTTCTAACCTTGGTTTCTTTACCTATGGTAAAGTACAGTAACTTACAGTTAAGCAATTTAAATTTGGTATTGTAGCTTTTTACAGTATTCTTCTGTAAAAATTACAAATATCTTGCAATTTACAACTCTATTTTGCCTAGTTGAAATCACATCTGGACAGCTGTACATCTCATAATCAAGTGAGGGGAGCCTGGAGAGCCTGGAGCCCCAGGCCCTCACAGGACCATACGATCATGTAAACACCCTGAATGGCTTTTTCTTAGAGGGATATGACATAAAATGTTTAAACAAAAAGATGACTGCCTCTTACTATGATTCTGCTTTGCATTTATTTGAAGACATCAGAGATCTGAGTCTGTCGCCGTCTTTTTTCTCAACCATTGTGCCTTCTCTGAATCAGATAAGTCAAGTGAAGGTATTACCAGGAAGCTGTAATTGTGACTGAAGCATGCACAATATCAATCACGAAACTGTCCATCAAAGACATTGTTCTCAGAAAAACTTTCATTTACACGTTTTGAGTAGGAGTTTGTTTTTTTGAAATTCCACATAGGGGGCTTTCATCTCTTTTCTTCTGTTTCATTATGAGCTTTCGTTCCTTGCCTAACCAAATTCTCCAATAGTTTCACAGAAACTACAGACAGAAAAAAGGTATTCTTCAGAGGGTTTATGCGTGACCATGATACGAAGACATCAAAGATGTCAAAGCAAAGCAACGAGGAGGATTGCATTTGAATATGGTACACGTTTACCCACCTAGCGTGATTTCAGGGAAATATTACTAATGCTACAACTAATAATACTGATAATATCAACGCTAACTGCTGCATGATTTATGGTTCAAGATCATTAGTCATGTATGAGAATGTAATATTCTGTGAGCGGTATTTTGAAACTTCCAGTGTTGAAGTATCACCACATGAGTCAACTCTGCACTTCATGAAACCCTTTTTGAACAGTCATCCAGGGTCCATATATAATGTCTATTCCATGTAGTAATTCATCCATTAAATACACAACACACCCCACAGCGACGAAGTCCCCATCTTGTTTCAACAGCCACAGGAAATATCAGTGAGAACCTGACCGCCAGATGTTTCTCATCCACACTGAACAGGCTAGACGACACACTGTATTCATATTTACTATTTACATATTTACACACTGTATTCATATTTAGGAAACTGTGTAAAATATTACTAGAAAATCTAACAAAAATAGTTTTTTTTAATTAAAAAAAATAAAATGTTAAAGGATAAAAATAATAAAAAAGATATTATATATATATATATATATATATATATCTATCTTATATCTATATGTATGCATGTATGTGTGTATTACATACAACAACAAAATTATTAATAATAATGATAATAAACAAGGATTCAATTTATATTAGGGGTGTAACGGTACACGTAGTCGTACCGAAAATTTTCAGTACAGGTGTTTCGGTTATCATTAAGTTTTTTCAGGAAATTCAGACAATAAATGCCGTTTTGGCGCTCTTTGATGTGGCGAGACAGATTGCTGTATAGAAGCCTCAGTTCTAACGGCAGCGCAAAGTGCGATCATCCTCTTTACTACTAGTTTTAACGCAAAATAAACAAGAACGAACATTTCATGTAATCAGTGTTTCAATTGCGGAAAGATGTCATTAAAACAGATTGTAAACAAAATGTCACGTCGCATTTTGTTTACCTCAGGCAAGTCATCAATGTCTACAGCTTATTTGCTAAATTAATTCTAGAAAAGAGCATTTTGATAAATATTAGACTATATACATCATTATATTTTACTTTACCTGTTAGTGATGTCTTTATTATTTAATGCACGTTTAAATAAATCTTTTATTAAACATGTTTTGGCAGCCAATATGAAACATGGTATGGCTGAGTTGATTATTATAGTTAAAAATAAATAGTAATTGAAATTAAGTTTAAAGCAGAAGCTGAGGTAGATTTTGAAACTGAACACAGACACACACACACATACATATATACATATATATATATATATATATAATTTAAATAAAAACCAAAATAAAATAACCAAGATATATTGTCAAAAATTTAAGAAAAAGGAAAAAGATTTTCTTCTTGATTAAGTAACTGATTTTCTGGTGTTCTAAATAGTCCTGGCTATTACTGATGTATGGATGCACACTCCTGATACCCAGTCCAAGGGTCATGTCCAGGTCAGACATGTTTCTCACCAAGTCATCAGATTTCAAAGTGTCCAATCAGTGCTCTCATGTCTCTGCGGGAGGAGGAGGAGAAGTCCTCGCTAATGTTTGGTGACAGAGCTTTTGAGGGTGAGCTGTTTAGCAGTGTTACTCAGAGGGCAAACATTGTAATGTAAAAAGGCAGGTCCCAATGACGGCTTCAGCGTCTCCGACTAACAACCGCGCTACGCGATTGGTCGGATGTGTGTAAAACAGACACACGAGTGATAGCATGCAGTTTATTAGACTAACGCACAGTGACTGGTTACATGAAGTGCCAGCGGGCACGCTCCTCTCTCTACAGCTGGCTGCTCCTGTCAAAACTCTGAACCTGCTACCATGTTGACCTTAAGGTCAATGGCTGCCACAGGCAGTTGGGCACTGTGTTCCCACTGGCCCCCTCCTATTCTTTTATCTCCATCTCTGTCTCCCACTGCGCTTTTTTCTTGTCTCCTTCGTTTTGCTGGCTGCAGACTGTTCAGTCACAGAGGGAACGTTTAACACAAGTGCAAACAGTTTAAAACTCCATGTTCCCAGTTAATTAAAAGAAATGTTCCGGCTAAAATTAAAATTCTGTCATAATTTACTCACCCTCGTATTGTTTCGAAGTGCAGGTTTTTTCTTTGCCGAAATGAAAGTGACTAGGAACAGAGGCTGTCAAGTTCCGAAAAAAGGTAGAATAGCACCATTAAAAAAGTATATACGACTCATACACTATATTCGAAGTCCCATGAAGCCATTCCTACATACCTACATCATTCTCTCTCACTGTAAAACTGGTATGAAAGTTTTCTGAAGTAAATTCCTCCTCCTCTTATCACCCGTCAGACAATGATTAGCATTGATTGTGTCTGCTCTGTGATGTTTTATGAGAAATACAATGAGTGGCAATGTTTCTTCACAGCTAGTCTTTAAAATCAGGCACTAGTGTTGCTCATTTCTAACCACCAAATAATTTTCAATAATAATGCCAAATAATAATTTTAATAACACCTTATGTGTTTTACTCCTTAACAATCTAAATTACTAAATGTTGCTTTCCGAATTCTTAAAAACAAATGCAGTATTTAAATATGATGGCTAGACAGAATTCAAATTATATATCCATCAATATCTATGAGAAAAACATTACTCATCCAAATTCATATTTCCTCTTTCTATCAGTATATCTGTCTAAAGCCTACAGACAGAGTGGACAAATTAATTTAATGATCTTAAGGATTAAACAGCATGTCATTAAACAACATTATTTATCAGACAAAGCATTCATTTTGCCATTTCTTGTAGCAGCGGAGCAGTAATGTGAAATAGATCTTGCCCTCCTAAGCAGGAGACGGACAACAGGATTATGTCTCAGAGTGGCAACTAAGCTGACAATAGCTTTAAGCAGCCGCACACCTCCTCCTTTCTATTTACAGAGAAGATAAGAGGAAACTGGGAGAATGAAAGGATGAAAGGCAGGCGACGACTGTTCTTCTGTGACCTTCTGCACGTTTGGAATACCACACTGTCTCAATGCGGCCGCATATCGTGTATTTAAACGCGGTTAATTGATGCGTAACATGTCCATAAATTATTTTTACCTAGATTTTAGGTGAAGATTTACATGAAAATTTAAAGAGAAAGTCTATATCTTAGGTCTACTGACTTGTCACCACTTCTTTTAAAGTGATGGTTTTCCCAAAACTGAAAATTAGCCCATGATTTACTCACCCTCAAGGCATCCTAGGTTTATATGACTTTCTTCTTTCAGACGAATCCAATCGGAGTTATATTAAAAAATGTCCTGGCTCTTCTGAGCTTTATAATGGAAGTGGGTGGGTGTTTTCGTTCAACAGTCCAAAAAAAGTCCAATAAAGCACATCCATCCATGATAAAAAAAAAAGTGCCTCATACAGCTCCGGGGGGTGAATAAAGGCCTCCTGTAGCAAACTGATGCATTTTTGTAAGAAAAATATCCATATTTAAAATGTTATAAACTGTTTTCATTATCTTGCGCTAACTGTCATACGCAGAAGCCGCTGTGGGCGTATGACGTAGGACGTATGCGTAGTGCATGCACTGGTGAGAATATGTTAGTCTCGCGAGAACCAGCGTTTGTTTACAGGAGCAAAGGAAGCAAAGTTTCCTTACTTTAGCAAAGAAAAACCAGCCTACTCTTGGCTTGTATCGAAATTTTTCGATACTCCGATATTTTTCTTTACAAATCCTCATTTTGTACTTCTAATTCATGACCGGTGTTTTGTTTTGCTCTCTCCTCTGTGCTTCCGCATTCATCACAAATCACCAGCGCATACGCTATATACGCCTACGTCATCTGCCAGAAAGGCACTCTCTTGTGAACGCGCGTGCGACAATTAGCTGAAGATAGAGAAAACTGTCTGTAACGTTTTAAATATGGACAAAATGCATCAATTCACTACAGGAGGCCTTTATTCACCCCCCAGAGCCACGTGAGGCACGTTTTAATATGGATGGATGCACTTTATTGTACTTTTTTTGGACAGTTAAACGAAAACACCCACCCACTTCCATTATAAAGCTTGGAAGAGCCAGGACATTTTTTAATATAGCTCCAATTGGATTCGTCTGAAAGAAGAAAGTCATATACACTTAGGATGCCTTGAGGGTGAGTAAATCATGGGCTAATTTTCATTTTTGGATGAACTAACCTTTTAAAGGAGTTGTGATTTTTAGCCTGTTTATTACTTTCAAAGTCATCTGTAATAATCTAGTCTCTGTAAAAAAAATATATATATATATATATATATATATATATATATAAAATAAATAAAAATAAATAATAAAAACTGGTTATTCAAAAACAGAAGTTATTTAAAAACAAAAATGAATGAATGAATGAAACTCAAGTTGATGTACGCATTTAATTTACAGCATTTATCTGTAAAAACAGATCAAAAATATCGATGACTTATTACACAAATTTTTGTCCAATTCTCCTAACACAAACTGCAACTGGCTCAAATCATGTACAACAAAACTATAGTTTATGACACAATTAAAACCTACTGTTTAAAAAAAAAAAAAAAAAAAAAAAAAAAACATGATACAGTCCTGCATGCCATAGCACATGACCTTCCAGATATATTTATACTTTATTATATTATAAATTATACTTTGACTACTTTATTGAATTTTGAAGTGCCACATTTTTGGAGAGCATGTGACACGGATTACACGGATGTTATTTTAATGTCCAGCTCTTTCCTGGCAATTGAGTCATATGAGACCTTCCTAAAGGGCCAATCACATTAAGTTGCCTCGAGACCAGCATTTACAATAAATAACATTAAACATTTACATCAATGTTCAAGAGAAGCCATACATGCTTTCTTAGGCAGGTTACATGCCCTCAGCCTGACCCAGCGGGGGCCGCACCAGTTGTATTTAGACCGTGAGCATACTTCAGTGTGAGCAGTGTGAAGTCAGCCGAAAGGCTCCTCTCACGGAGGCAATAGGAAAGGAAGCAAGGAACAGAGCGGTGACAAATGACAAGTCATGATTTTACAGTCTCTGATCTAGTCCGTCAGCTCACACCGCCTGGGTAAATGAAGAGTCTTGACAGAGGTTTATGAGCAGGAGACAGAGAGGAGACAGTGATGGGAAAGGGTTTAATTGAATGGAGAGCTTGGAGTGGGCCGAAGTGTCAGCACTTTAATTGTTGTTACAGAGTGCTAGTGATGTAACTCGCTCTATAAACACAATATAGGGACTGGCAGAGAGTGGACGCTCACCAGAGACTAATGCGGCTGAAAGAATAGCGCTCAGCCTTGATGTAAGCGCTCTCGATGATGTCAGATGTAAATGTGAGGTAATTATTCACAATACTGTGAGCACCACGGTGTACACTCTTAATATCCCAAAAGACCGTGCCAACCACAAAAAAACAAAAAAGCTCTCTGAAGGAAATCATAGATTTCCGATCCGATTCAGCCCAAGAGCCTTTGAATTGATTCCTTAACTCAGAAATAAAGCACAATTAGGAACAAGAGACCAGTAAAATAAAAAGACCAATAAAATCTGTAACATCTCTCTGACTGAGATGCTTTAATATATAATGGACAATTGGAATTACTTCCTGAATAGGTTTCATTTAAATTAAGCCAAAGTAAATAAGTTAATA